>CM035848.1:208243061-208495561 GCA_020510985.1 Pholidichthys leucotaenia
TGTCAAATCTGTCAGGTTGGTCACGCCCATGGACTTTCTGAAAAAGACTGCAGATGACGGTTGAAACATGTCAAAGGTATGAGACATCCCTTTCCCTTTTCTTAATAGAAGAACAATATCAGTTTTATCATTAAGAAGACAAAATAAACCTGTTTGAGATGCAGTGCTAAGATTCTCATTGAGAGTGACTAGGAAAGACAGGATTAGAAATGAGTATATCAAAGGGACAGCTCAAGTTGAGAGGTTTGGAGACAAAGTAAGAGAGGCAAGGTTGAGTTGGTTTGGACATGTGCAGAGGAGGGATAGTGGAGATATTGGACAAAGGATGTTGAAGATAGAGCTGCCAGGCAGGAGGAAAAGAGGAGGACCACAAAGAAGACTCATGGATGTAGTGAAGGAATACATGGAGAGGGTTGGTGTTACAGAGGAAGATGCAAGAGATAAGGTGAGATGGAGGTGACCCCTGAAGGGAGCAGCCAAAAGAAGAAAAAGAAGAAGATACTTTATCAAGCAGCTGTAAGGAGTTTTGTTTTTAAGCTGCTGCTTAGCCAATAACAGTGTCCAACAAACAGGTCACCAAAATTTGAATGAAAGGGTATGGTTAACGTCACTGCAACTATTACTGAGGGATTCAGTTTGGTATCCCCATTACAATGCAGTATGTCATTATTCAAAATGTGGTTGCATGTGCACATGCTTATTAATTACAAAGTAATTGTGTGAGTTGCAATATTTAATAGAATGATAATAATCTCTTTCCCCAATGAGTCCTTATTCTGAGGATTGACTGCACATTGCATTCCCATAAAAAAGGGCTTCCATCAGTTCAGCTCCTTTAAAACTGCTTGTATGTCTCCTTTATGGAGAAAAGGTACTGTAGTTGCACACATGCAGTGTGTGTAAGGAGACCCTTAACTTTTAAGGACCCTAACCATTTCCTTAATCATAACCAACTCTTGGCTAAGCTTAACCACTAAAAATTTGTATTTTATGTTTAAAGGACATTAATAACAAAACTGGAAAAGAGTTATGAACAGGGGAGCGAAAGCAGGCAGACAACAGAGACAAAAAAAATCAGGATGGCGAAGTGAACTACAGGGTGGAAGTACTATTTTTACTGCTGTCTAACATCCCCCACCCACCTACAAACTGTTTTTAAGTGCTTTTGAAATGGTGAAATGCCATGAAAGGCAGTGACATCACCTTCTTCAACATTCATAGATGGTCATATTGTGAGGTTAAAAACTTAAATTATTATTTTTATGTATTGGTTGGAGGACTTATTGACACATTTTTTACACAAGTAGCAGCATCATAGACCACCATTGCCTGGCTATATGCAAATGCACATTGTTGCTGCTCCAGTGTGACGAAGATTTTCACTTAATGCACTATATCAGCAGAAACATGAACGCCTGCAACATTTGAGCCTGCAAGGCTTGTAGAAGTATGACACCCAGCTCCCCTTCTATATGATGATATGTTAATGGTTTGGAGTGTGTATTCTTAACCTAGTTGTAAACAAGCATCTGTGGTGCATGTAGCGGCAGGTATTTTTTTCAAGACCAATAAGACCCTAAAGCAATTTCCCACAAAAGTGCACACATTATTGTCAGGTAAGAGGACACACTTAAAAATTCACTTAATTCAATCATCTGTCTTCAAACTATATATTTTTTTACTCAGCATGTTGGTTCTCACACAAACGGCTCACCTACGTAGATAAATTACCAGACAGCCTGGTCATCGGCATGCTCTCCATCCACATGCCTCTACATGTCCAGCATAATGCCACGTCCCCCAGGAGCCACCTCTTAAACACCTCACATTAGTGATCCAGCAGCTGGCTCATCTCGCTTTTATCTGTTTTCTGTTTCATCTTCCCCCGGATGTGCCTGTGCATTTGTGTGTGTGTGTGTCTATATGGTTGTGGGTTTGCAACTAGGTGCAAGTTAATCATTGCGACTGTTATGCACATTAATACATTTGTATGCTATTAATTATATAAATGATGTGGGTTGTTCTTTATGTGTGAACCGTGGTCATGCAGACACATTGTTTTATGTCTCAGTTTGTACTGCTGCACCTGGTTCAGCTGAACTGTCTGGACGCGTTAACAAAGCGGGTATGCAAACAGAAACAGGAGTGCTGAGCTAATTGAGGCCCTTGTGTTTCTTCCTGTGCTTAAACCAACACTTAACAGACAGAAGGTTTGATTCAGTCAGCTTACAAATATAGAAGGCTGATATTTATATGCATAATAAGAGAGTAAAAGCATTGCATTCCTTCATAGTCTATTCCACTTGATTTCAGAGCTCTTGATTTTCATTAAATAACATTATCATCTCCATCACTCACAGCATGAGTGCCGGAGTTAATAAGTAGGCAATCAGTTGGGGCTAAGTGAGGTTAAACTGTTGTAATTCAGGATAAATCGTCTGCTCTGTGTGTTCTGCCTTCCTCTCAGTGGGTCTGATGGTGATAGTTAACATTGTCCTATACAGCATAATTATACACTTTCCCTCAGGAATTTCCAAATCTTGGTTTGTATTTTAAAAGTGATGTTGAATTAGTGAATGGCACCTTTTGCATTTTATTACTTTGGATTGCTATATTTGTAAAACTATTTCAGTAAATCCATGAACGAGCTGGAGCTGACAGTCTACTTAGCTAATTTACTGTAGTGTAATTCCTCATCATATCTGTGCCAGGCATGACTGATTTATTTAAGAGGGTTTTTTTTTAGGATAAACACAATTGGTTGTCAAGTTGTTATTCTATACCTGTGTTACAGATATCAATAATATTCAGAATTGAGGTTTGTGTGACTCGGATATAAATTCAATGTGCTGCAAAGATCCAAATTAAGTAAAACAAAAATTGAAGGATTTAATTTAAATTAAAGTAAGGATTAGTGGAAGGTGTTGTACTAATGGAATCTTGTAATTTTTTTTTTCAGAATAATTGCTTTCTACCATTAAAACAAAGATAAAAGTTTACACCCTCATACAACAGTTAAAAAGGCATCAACATTAAAAGGGATCCTTAATGAATTTCATTAAAATATATTTGCACAAACACATTAGGAAACTCTTTCTATTGCCTTGCCTCCATGGCTTGAACGCGATGTGACCCTGGAAGATGGGGATGCCAGCCACTACTTATTAGGGCTGAAATGATTAGTCAATATACAATACAATAAAAATTTGTTGACGCAGATTTTTATTGTTGACAAATCGTTTAATCATAAAGTTTATATGCATGCCGCAGAAATGTTCAGTTGTAACTGCAATGCACAACTGGAACTGCTGCGGGCAGTAGCGCTTCTGTTGTCCTGCATATGTGAACAATTTCCAGTGAAGAAGAAGAGGAGCACAGCATAGCAAAGCAAAAAAATAAACAACTCAGAGTGGAGCTAAAAAAGCAGACCCAAACTTTCTATAGTATGGAAACACTTCACAGAAAACAAACAAAAAACCCCCAAACAAACAAACAAGTAAAATGCAGACTTTGCAAGGCAGACCTTTTCTATCATGGCAGTACTACAGTGATGCATGAGCATCTGAAACGACGGCACCCGGGAACCGCGACATTAACGGTTGCTTCTTCTTGGTAAGATTTAGTCAGTAAAGAAAGCCGATCTGCCACCATCATGTCTCACTGTGCCACGTTGTCCTCTCCCGCTACGTGGTACACGTCCCGAACCCGCTGTGCGTTTTGGACCGTTAATTTCAAGGTCTCTTCCATGTCCAGAAATTGTCTGACTTGTCCTCTGCCTCTTCACTCCTCGACCACGGTTAGGCAAAACTGCAGAACCTTCAGAAGTAGTTCCTCTGCCATGTGGCACTTCACCAAGCGCAGACAAAGCACCATGTGTCTTCGTCTGCACTGCAGTCAGTTTCACTTTCGGTTGACGAAGCATCATGCTCAGAAGGCTTGTAATCCGATTCTGAATCTTCCTCAGAAGGTAAAGGGTCATCTTCTGAATCGGGATCTGCCAGAATAAGAGCAAGGGCTTCCTCAGTGGTGTACCAATGCTTCGCCATCTTCACTCCGTCGTCTCTCTTACTCGAATGAGAAAGCTCCCGCTTCAGACTGGATTTTATAGCAAACTTTGCATTGAGACACACCTTCCTATCCCGCTAGGATTCAAGCTATACCTGTCTGCCATCTTGTGGTGTAAAAAGGTTTGTACATCTGGGACTCTATTTAGCAGTACTGGACCAGTTTTAATAGCAGTGCTGACAGATGCCGAACAGCAACTTTTAACGTTAAAGAGTTTTAAAGACATTAGAACCTGGATGAACCACAATTTTTTTACTACTTAACGCAGACAAAACTGAAGTTATTGTAATTGGCCCGAAAAGCATCAGAGACTCTGTCTCTGATCAGATATGTAGCTTAGATGGTTTTACCCTAGCCCCTAGCACTACTGTCAGGAATCTTGAAGTCATTTTTGATCAGGATTTGTCCTTTAATTCACATATCAAACAAATCTCTAAAATTGCTTATGTTCACTTATGGAATATTGCTAAAATTAGGAACAGCCTCTCTCAAACGGATGCAAAGAAACTAGTCCATGCCTTTGTCACTTTTAGATTAGATTATTGTAATTCACTATTGTTAGGTTGTCCTAAAAACTAAAAATTCTCCAGTTAATTAAAAACGCTGCAGCTAGGGTGTTGACAGGCACTAAAAACAGGGATCATATTTCTCCCATATTAACCTCTCTTCACTGGTTCTCTATTGAATCCGGAATCAAATTTAAAGTTCTTCTCTTGATATATAAAACCATACATAATCTTTCCATCCATCCATCCATCCATCTTCGATTGCTTTTCCGAAGGTCCAGATTGTGGAGGCAGCAGTTCAGGCAGAGAAGCCCAGACTTCCCTCTACCCAGCCACCTACTCCAGCTCTTCAGAGAGGATACCAAGGCGTTCCCAGCCCAACCGGGAGACATAGTCTCTCCACCGAGTCCGGGATCTGCCCCAGGGTCTCCTTCCAGTGGGATGTGCCCGAAACACCTCAAATGGGAGGCGTCCAGGAGACATCCTGATCAGATGCCCATACCACCTCAACTGGCTCCTTTAAGTGTGGAGGAACAGTAGTTCTACTCTGAGCCTCTCCCAGATGACTGAGCTCCTCACCCTATCTCTAAGGGTGAGTCCAGCAATCCTACGAAGAAAGCTCATTTCAGCCACTTGTATCCGCAATCTCATTCTTTCGGTCATTACCCAAAGCTTGTGATCATAGGTGAGGGTAGGAATGTAGATTGACCAATAAGGCAAACAGCTTTGCCTTAGAGCTCAGCTCCCTCTTCACCACAACGGACCGGTACAATGTCCGTATCACTGCAAATGCTGCTCTGATCTATCTGGCAATCTCTCGCTCCATTCTCCCGTCACTCGTGAATAAGACCCCAAGATACTTAAACTCCTCCACTTGGGGCAGAAGCTTGTCCCCAACCTGGAGAGGACAATCCACCTGTTTCCGGCTGAGGACCATGGATTCGGACTTGGAGGTGCTGATTCTCATCCTAGCCGCTTCACACTCAGCATCGTTCCCCCAGTTATTTTAAAGAATTGATCATACCCTATTATCCTAACAGATTATTACACTCTCAGCATGCAGGACTCTTAGTAATCACTAAGGTCTCTAAAAGTACCATGGGGGGTAGGGCTTTCAGTTATCAAGCCCCTCTTCTATGGAACCAATTACCAGCCTGGGTCCATGAGGCAGACATCCTCTCTGCCTTTAAGACAAAACTGAAAACTTTCCTATTTGACAAAGCTTTTGAATAGCTTTCCCACATATATGTTTGTAACTAGCAGACTAATGGTAGTATACATACTGTTCCACTGCTAAATGTGTGTGTAGTGGCTTCATTCACATCAATGGGGCCTGCTGTGCATGCGTTTGATTGTGTTAGATTGTGTGTATGAGCTATGTGACAGCTGGCTAGCTAGATGTGATATCATGTTTTTAACTGGATGTCATTCACAAGTGTAGATTGAATTTTGCATGTCATTGTTTTGAATTTTATTATTAGTATCTACTATGTCCACTCATATATATATTAAAAAAACAAAAAAAAAACAAAACAAAACAAAAATTGCTATTTATGCTCACTGTGCTTAGTGTTTGGGCATTGCACCACCAGGTCCCACCATGGATGTGTCTGCTTGCAGTGTTTCCTATGAGATTCTTTATTTAGCTTAATAAGCCTGAAAAAGCCAATAAAAATGCTGTAATCTTAGGTCAAATTAGCTTTGATAGAAATTGCATGACTTATCTGTCTACCTGCATGTTGTTGTTATGTTATGAATAGTATAACTCCTTCCATTTCTTCCTTTCTCCCCTCACCCCCCAACCAGTCGTGGCAGAAGACTACCCCTCCCTGAGCCTGGTTCTGCCAGAGGTTTCTTCCTATAAGGGAGTTTTTCCTTCCTACTGTCGCCTAGTGCTTGCTCATAGGGGATCATCTGATCGTTGGGGCTTTTCTCTGAATTATTTATGATTTGTGCTTATTAGGGGTGTAACAGTACTTGTATTGGTATTTTTCGGTACGCCACCCATGGTACAGTTCAGACGTGTACCGGGGTACGACACGGGACTATATTGAGAGATGGACAGAAGGTGTAACTGTCATATCACGCCCCCTCCTCCTGTCAGTTTCCCCATCTCCGGCTGCCTGTCAGTGGACTTCTGCAACATTCTGCCCTGGTGAAGAAATTGGGCTACTTTTAAACACAACACCGGTAAGATTAGTGAGTTTTGAGTGAGTAAAGTTAACGCTTCTTATTTTCAATGAGCAACTGTCTCAGCTTTAGAAAACTGATTAAACTGTTAGCATGTGCTAACATTACCTGTCAGACAATAATCTCTCTTGAATGATGTTTGCTGATGGCTGAGCTGTCTCAGTTCTGCTGGTAATATGTTAACTGCCAGTAAATGCCCCGGTGATTGGGGCTCGCCGGAGGAACTAACCGAGGCAACAGTTGGATGGGAGCCGGATTGGAGTTCGGGTGCAGCGGTGGTGGGAGACGGGGACCAGGGGAGGACCACCGGGGCCCCAGCCAGACAAGAGCCTGAGTCAGAGCCCCGTTACAGCGGCGGGGCTCAGCGGAGGAACTACTGAGACAGACGGCGGTAGGTGGCGGGGCTCAGCGGAGGATCTACCGGGACCCCAGCCGGACAGAAGCAGGATCGGAGCTCGGCTACAGCGGCGGTGTGCGGCGGGACTCGGTGGAGGAGCTGCCGGTACCCCGGCTGGACAGGAGCTCGGTTATGGCGGCGGTAAGCAGCGGGACTAGCAGCGGAGGGGGCTAGCTGAGGCCCAGCTGGATTCGAGGTCGGTTGGATCGGATACCGGTGACACCAGCAGAGATTGTTTTACTATCCACAGGTCAGTAAAAATGCCACCAAAGAAGGAGGAAATGGAAGAGATCCAAAAATCTCTGAACTTCTTGTCAGAAGAAGTGACCAAAATGGTTAGCCAGCAGGCTAAAATATTAGGCCTAATGGAAGAAGTCCGAGAATTAAAATTAACAATTCAGGAAAAAGACAAAAAAATTACGGACTTGGAGCGACGCATCGAGGATCTTGAACAATGTTCTCGTATGGATGATCTAATTATAAGTGGACTAGACATCAAATATCAATCATATGCTCATGCTACAACAGGACTGAGAGGTGAGGAGGCTCCCACAAGTGAATCAGTCTCCCTGGAAAACCAGGTACTTCAGTTCCTTGATAGTAGAGATATAAAGGTCGAAGCAAATGCAATTTCAGCCTGTTATGCTTTACCCAGAAAGGATAATAAAACAAAGAAATCAATTGTGATGCGCTTTGTGAACAGAAGGGTAAAGAATGACATACTGAGGCAGGCCAGAAAGCTCCGGGGAACAGAAGTTTACCTAAATGAACACCTAACAAAAACTAATGCTGAAATAGCACGGCAAGCATGGATGCTGAAAAGACAAAATAAGATACAGGTAACATGGACAAGAAATTGTAGAGTTTGGATCAAACTAAATGGAATACCTGAGGAAGCAAAGAGTATAATGATCAGAGATGTTACTGACTTAAATAAATACAGATGAACACTGATTAAGAAAATTAAGAGACAATGATAATCCATATTCACACACACGGCAAGAATAGTTCTTTTGACATACCATGTCAATGTACTTTAAAAAAAACAACAACAAAAAAACCTAAACAAAACAAACAAAAAAACTTATGACTGACTTGAGTAGACATCAATTATCCCCGGTTGGAGGAAGTCATTTGACACAGAGTGAGGAAACTCAAACTCTGAAAATATGCCATTATGCTGAACATAAACTACAAGAGATGGAGAATGATATTGATCCTGATAACCACTTTTTCAATAATATTCATAACCATTGTGAATATTACACTGAAAAGCAATTCAAAAGTCAAGTGCAACTAGATGGTAAACTATCAATAATACACTTCAACAGCAGAAGTCTTAACAAAAACTTTCCACAGATTCAGGACTATTTAAAACAGCTAGACAGAAAATTTACAGCTATCGCAGTCTCTGAAACTTGGCTTAATGAAGAGCAGGCTCCACTGATGGCAATAGAGGGATATCAGATGTTTCATATTAACAGATCTCAAAAAAGGGTGGTGGTGTTGCACTGTATATTGATGACCTGTATAGGTGTAAGCTTGTAAATGGAATGTCCTTTGCACTACCAGGGATTTTGGAATGTGTTACTGTTGAGATTGACCAAGATAAAACAAAAAATCTAATTATAAGTTGTATATATAGAACGCCGGGAACTTGCATTGAGACATTCAGAGATAAATTAGTCGAGCTGTACAATAATATTACTAGTGAGAAAATGGTAGTAATTTGTGGAGATTTCAATATTGATCTACTAAACCCATATCAACAAAATGTAATTACAGAGTTCATGAACTCTATGTACAGCATGAGTCTATATCCCACAATAACACATCCCAGTAGAATCACAGTTCACACTGCTACACTTATTGACAACCTGTTTGTTAATATTATTGATAAGAAAATAGAAAGTGGATTATTGATAAATGATATAAGTGACCACTTGCCAACCTTTGCACTTATCCATGGCCACACGGGGGCCAATTCAGAAAAATTTTAAAATCGTTCAGATACAAATCACAAAATGCAATCAGTTCTTTTAAAGAGAACTTGCTGAAGCAAGACTGGACAGAAGTCTATGTATCAGATGTAAATGAAGCCTATGACACATTTATAAACATTGTAACCACTCTTTATGAAAAAAATTGTCCATTAGTAAAGAAAAAGCTTAAACATAAATTTGCCGATAAGCCATGGTTAACCAAAGGATTACAAAAGGTGTGTAAAAAGAAAAAATTATTATATAAAGCTTTCCTAAAGAAAAGGACAAAAGAAGCAGAGCAGCGGTATAAAACATACAAAAATAAGTTAACATATATAATAAGATGTAGTAAGAGAGATTATTACAGTAAAGAACTGGAGAAAAACAGAGACAATATTAAAAATACATGGACAATACTTAACAATATTCTTGGAAATAAAAACAGAAATACAAGCTACCCAACCGATTTTTCAAAAAATAATAAAACGACTCAGAGTGTGAATGCAGCTTCACCTGCAGATGAATTTAATAACTTTTTTGTTAACATTGGTCCTAATTTGGCTCAAGAAATACCCATTACGGTGCCTACAGGTGATACAATAAGCAAAAACACTGCTATAAAAGACTCCATTTTCACAGACGAGAGAGAGGTCATTGAAATTGTTAAATCATTTAAAAGTAAAACACGGACTGTGATGATATTGACATGCTCTTAGTCAAAACTATTATTGAATGCTTAGTGAAACCACTGACGTATATCTGTAACCTGTCTCTCCAAACAGGTATATTTCCCAATGCAATGAAAATAGCTAAAGTAATTCCGATATACAAGACGGGTGACAGAGGGGAATTCTCAAACTATAGACCAATTTCACTATTGCCGTAATTTTCCAAGATACTTGAAAAAAATATTCTATGAGAGAATTGACAACTTCATACTGAAGAATAATTTATTGTGTGAGCAGCAATATGGGTTCAGACACAAGAGGACAACTGCATTTGCTCTAATGGAATTTATAGAAAAAATATCAACTGCCATTGAAAATAAAGAGTATTCAGTTGGGGAATTCCTGGATCTTAAAAAAGCATTTGATACAGTGGATCATAATTTATTATTAAAGAAACTACAAAATTGTGGTATTAGAGGGGTAACACTGTTCTGGTTATGTAGTTACTTAAAGAATAGATATCAGTATGTATGTGTTGGTAACAAAAACTCACAGTTACTGAAGGTTACTTGTGGAGTCCCACAGGGTTCAGTTTTGGGGCCATTGTTATTCAATATGTATATAAATGATATATATAAAGTTTCAGAAAAAATGGATTTAATATTGTTTGCCGATGACACTAATCTATTATGCAGTGTAAGCAATTTGGAACAACTTTTGGATACACTCGGAAAGGAATTAGGAAAGCTTAAACTGTGGTTTGATTCAAACAAATTAACGCTCAATTTAAGTAAGACAAAATTTATAGTTTTTAACAACCATCACAACAACTTAGTATCTAAACTCAGTGTAAATGGTGTAGAGATTGAAATGGTATCCAAAACTAAATTTCTTGGAGTAATTGATAATAAACTGTGTTGGAAGTCACATATTAATTATATTAAAGGTAAAATATCCAAATCAATTGCAATACTACACAGAGTGAAATATTTGCTGAATCAACCCACACTATATACCTTGTATCATTCATTAATACTCCCATACATGACATATTGTACTGAAGTATGGGGAAATACATATAAAACAAACATATATCCAGTCTTTGTGCTTCTGAAGAGAGCTATTAGAATAATAAACAAAGCTGCTTACAGGGAATCAACAAACCCACTTTTTCTTAAATTAAAAGCTCTCAAGCTGAAAGATCTGTTTGACTTTAAAACTGCAGTAATAATGTTTAAAGTGAAGAATCTATCACTGCCCGCAAATATCCAAAAGTTGTTCCAAATAAGGGAGAAACAATATCATTTCAGAGGAACATGTATATTTCAAAAACCTTCAGTGAGAACTACCACCAAGCAACACTGTGTTTCAGTGCAAGGAGTCAGATTATGGAACGATTTTGGACCTGAATTAAAATCATGTACAACGCTTGGACAATTTAAACAAAAACTAAAGGAAGAAATACTCCAAACATATATACAAGATGACATGTAAAATCACATAAGGATTGTCATATCCAGTCTGCGTTGTGTTGTAGCTTAGTTTTTTGTCACATTTTGTCTTAGCTTTGTTCTGAATTGTAATCGCTCTTGTTTTGTTTTTCTTTTGAATTCTTGGATGGAATATGGGTGGACAATATAAGCTGCGGATTCAGCCATCACCCATTTCGGATAACTTATGTTGAACTGTATAATCAGAGGAGTTATTGTCTAATTTGACCTTGTTGGATTTTCTTTCCCCCTTTGTTATATTATTCAGTTTCTTTTAATCTGTACTTTTAATCTATCCGAAATAAAGATTCATTCATTTATTCATTCATTCATAAATGAGTGGATTACATGAGTATGTTACTCTTTTTCATCTTCTCTATTATTGTCGCGGTAATAAGCCCTCATTCTGAATATTGGTGCATCTCAGTAAATTAGAATACCATGATTTATAATTTAATTTAAAAAAGATAACCATAATCATCACAAATAAAAACAGCGTAAATATTTAAGATAAGATAAGATAAGATAAGATAAGGCCTGCCCGATCTGAACCTGAGTGGTGTTCAGTTATTGGACTTCTGTACTAACCAGTCTGTCCATAACGAACACCATGTTCAAGCATAAGGGTGTCCATATGTGCACCTGGCACCAGGACACCGTAGGTCGCAGGTCGATGATCGATTTTGTTATCGTATCATCAGACCTGCGACCGTATGTCTTGGACACCCGAGTAAAGAGAGGTGCAGAGCTGACAACTGATCACCACCTGGTGGTGAGTTGGATCCGATGGCAGGGGAGGAAGCCATTCAGACCTGGTAGACCCAAACGTATAGTGAGGGTGTGCTGGGAGCGTCTGGTTGAGGCCCCTGTCCGGGAGGTCTTCAACTCCCACCTCCGGAAGAACTTCAGCCACATTCCGAGGGAGTCTGGAGACATGGAGTCTGAATGGGCCATGTTCTCCACCTCTGTTGTTGAAGCGGCGGCCCAGAGCTGCGGCTGCAAGGTGGTCGGTGCATCTCGTGGTGGCAACCCCCGAACCAAGTGGTGGACACCAGTGGTGAGGGGGGCCATTAAGCTGAAGAAGGAGTCCTATCAAGCTTGGTTGGCTTGTGGGACTCCCGAAGCAGCTGAGGTGTACCGGCAGGCCAAGCGGAGTGCAGCTCGGTTGCTGAAGAAAAAACCCGGGTATGGGAGGAGTTCGGTGAGGCTATGGAACAAGACTTTCGGTCAGCCTCAAAGAGATTCTGGCAAACTGTCCGGCGGCTCAGGAGGGGAAAGCAGCTCCCCGTCCACACTGTGTATGGTACGGATGGGACACTGTTGACTTCGACTGGGGATATCGTCGGGCGGTGGAAGGAATACTTTGAGGATCTCCTCAATCCCACTGATACGCCTTCCACAGAGGAAGCAGGGTTTGGGGACGAGGGGGATGACTCGCCTATCACAGGGGCTGAGGTCGCCAAGGTGGTTAAAAATCTCCTTGGTGGCCGGGCCCCGGGGGTGGACGAGATTCGCCCTGAGTACCTCAAGGCCCTGGATGTTGTTGGGTTGTCATGGTTGATACGCCTCTGCAACATTGCGTGGAGGTTGGGGGCAGTGCCTTTGGCATGGCAAACCGGGGTGGTGGTTCCTCTCTTCAAAAAAGGGGACCGTAGAGTGTGCTCCAACTTTAGAGGGATCACACTCCTCTGCCTCCCTGGGAAGGTCTATGCCAAGGTACTGGAGAGGAGAGTCCAGCCGTTGGTCGAACCTCGGATTCAGGAGGAGCAATGTGGTTTTCGTCCTGGCCGTGGAACATCGGACCAGCTCTTTACCCTCTCGAGAATTCTTGAGGGTTCGTGGGAGTTTGCCCAACCAGTTTACATGTGTTTTGTGGACTTGGAGAAGGCATTTGACCGCGTCCCTCATGGATTTTTGTGGGGGGTGCTTCGGGAGTATGGGGTATCGTTGTTACGAGCTATTCGGTCTCTGTACGACCGTTGTGAGTGTTTGGTTCGTATTGCCAACACTCGGTCGAAGTCATTCCCAGTGAGAGTTGGACTCCGCCAGGGCTGCCCTTTGTCACCGATCCTGTTCATAATTTTTATGGACAGGATTTCTAGGCGCAGCCAGGGAATGGAGGGTGTCATGCTTGGTGACCACAGGATCTCATCTTTGTTGTTTGCAGATGATGTTGTCCTGCTGGCTTCATCCAGCAATGACCTACAGCTCTTGCTGGGACGGTTTTCCGCTGAGTGTGAAGCGGCTGGGATGAGAATCAGCACCTCAAAGTCCGAGTCCATGGTCCTCAGCCGGAAAAAGGTGGATTGTCCTCTCCGGGTTGGGGACAGGCTCCTGCCCCAAGTGGAGGAGTTTAAGTATCTTGGGGTCTTGTTCACGAGTGAGGGGAAAATGGAGCGAGAGATCGACAGACGGATTGGAGCAGCATCTGCAGTGATGCGGACGTTGTACCGGTCTGTTGTGGTGAAGAGGGAGCTTAGTTTTAAGGCAAAGCTGTCGATTTACCAGTCAATCTACGTTCCTACTCTCACCTATGGTCATGAGCTTTGAGTAATGACCGAAAGAACGAGATCGCGGATACAAGCGGCTGAAATGAGCTTTCTCCGTAGGATTGCTGGACTCACCCTCAGAGATAGGGTGAGGAGCTCAGTCATCCGGGACAGGCTCAGAGTAGAACCGCTGCTCCTCCACATTGAAAGGAGTCAGTTGAGGTGGTATGGGCATCTGATTAGGATGCCTCCTGGACGCCTCCCACTTGAGGTGTTTCGGGCACGTCCCACTGGGAGGAGACCCCGGGGCAGACCCAGAACTCGGTGGAGAGACTATGTCTCCCAGCTGGTCTGGGAACGCCTTGGTATCCCTTCTGAAGAGCTGGAGCAGGTGGCTGGGGAGAGGGAAGTCTGGGCTTCTCTGCTTGAACTGCTGCCTCCGCGACCCGGACCTCCGGAAAAGCGGTAGAAGATGGATGGATGGATGGAAGATAAGATAAGCCTTTATTAGTCCCACAATGGGGAAATTCCAGGATTGCAACAGCACAGGGACAGCAACACTCAGAGCAACAATCAGAAGGCAAGAAAAACAAGAGCAGCTAGTATACATATGTACATATTACTATAAATATATACAGTATATATATATATATATATATATATATATATATAGACACAGTGCGGAGCACTGTGGTTGGTGGATGTGCAGCAGAAAGTCTAAGCTCTCTCTCCGCGGATGCGGCGGGCCAGCTCGATGTCTTTGGGCATGATGGTGACCCTCTCGGCGTGGATGGCGCACAGGTTGGTGTCCTCGAAGAGACCCACCAGGTAGGCCTCGCTGGCCTCCTGCAGAGCCATGACGGCGGAGCTCTGGAAGCGCAGGTCGGTCTTGAAGTCCTGAGCGATCTCCCTCACCAGGCGCTGGAAGGGCAGCTTACGGATGAGCAGCTCCGTGGATTTCTGGTAGCGACGGATCTCTCTCAGAGTCACGGTACCGGGCCTGTAACGGTGAGGCTTCTTCACTCCGCCGGTGGCCGGAGCGCTTTTTCGAGCAGCCTTGGTGGCCAGCTGCTTCCTGGGGGCTTTTCCTCCAGTAGATTTACAGGCGGTCTGCTTGGTTCTTGCCATCGCTTTTTATTATTCTGTCTTATATTTCTTGCACGCCGCCTAAACTCCAGCCCGGCACCCGTGTTGTTTTCGCTTCAGTTCCCCGGTATATCGAGTTTCTCCGTTAGCACCGGGTGGCGGTTGAGTGCTAGCTAGCTCTTCCCTGCTGTATCGTCTCCTGCTGTAAACAGAGGCTCCGTCCGCCGACTCGGGAGACCTTTGGGGCGATCTGTGTGTCCGTGATATATATAGAGTGAAAGGTGTAGAAAGAAGAAGGAAGATAAAAAAAAAAAAAAAAAAGGCAGTTGCAAAAGGCAGCCAACTCGTGTGGCGCCGGAACCGGATTTCACAGTTTTTGTAGTAAAGACTCACATTCCTCTACTGTAACTTAAAGCTTTTGTAAACTGTTATTTTGGATTGGAAAAGTTCTTTTAATTTTCATTCTGAAGCCTAATTATTAAACTTTTAAACTTCTAGACTTAGCAAGGTTTCAAACAGGATGGACTAGTTTGTTATTTTCTTTTCGACTTTAATGGAGTTGAGTTCTATTTCTCCAGTTTGTTTTGAACAGTAGAGTTACAGCAGCCCTATATGGTGCAGTAGAAGCTGATGTTTGAGTTTTATTTCTTTAGTTTTTGGGTTAAAAGACTAAACTTTAATGCCTGTTATTTAGTCAGTCCCTCCAGGATTTTGCGAGATGTTTTTATGATTGTTGTGGGTCAAAAAGCCTGAATTCGCGGGAGCTTTTTTAAAAAGTTGCGATGAAAGTTGCAATGTTTTTAGAGTGTTTTCTGCACTTAAAGTTGTGGGAAGAATTCCAAAGATTAAAGCAGATGCTTTTTTTCCAGTTTACTGCAGTGATATTCTATATAACAATACAAGAAAAGCACAGGATTGTCTAAAATTTCCTGTTATTGTGATTTGTAAATTAAGCAGAAACTTCTGCTATACAGAAAAACTCTTGTGCAACAGCAAATACAAACATTAACACAATATCCATTACAACAGCTAAATTGCATTGAATGCATGTTAAAGAGTAGAGATTTGGAAATTATTGGCAACACTTTCATTTGAAAACTCCCTACGGTTTCCATCCACTCAGTACCGAGCGGAGAGGAAAATATAAATTATTCTGTTGCACTGTATTGGCTATTGGAGTCTGTGTTTTTCTGAAAAAAAAAATACAGAGAATATTCTCTGTCTTTCCATTCCTACCTGTCTGTCTGCTGCATGTCGGTCGTCACACACACACACCTTTCATTTACAGCGGGATGGTGGTGGTAGTGGGGGTGATGGATGGGTGGGTGCGTTTCTCCGTCCAGAGTCTACACTGGAGATTCACAGTTTTAAAGCTCATTGACCAGATGTAGTAATGATTTTACCACTAAAGATGTATAACTGTTCAAACACTGGTTCTTACGCGCGCTCCCGTGACAGGGTGCTTTTGGGGCAGGCGCATGTTTTTCAACACAAACCCAGCGCTTCGCACACGCGGTCAGGGTGGAAACATGGCGAGGTGTCCATGGGCAGGCTAGGGGAGACAGAGGAAGGGACGGTGTTGAAAACCTCATGGGTTTTTTTTAAATCACACACTCTGTTTGCAGATGTGTTCCATTACTCACTGTTAACTATAAACTCACTACTCACTGTGAACACGAAAGTGAACGTGGTGCAACAATGCATTTGATTGGTTAGACTGAGCGTTTCAGCACCAGTTGGAGATGAATTTGATTGGTGAAATTGGTGGAAGTTAATGAGGATTGACCAAAATTGTGGGAAAGTTGCGGTGATTGGACAAAGTTGCAAGGTCGTTCAGTAGTTGCGCTGACTGGCTGATTTCACATGAATTGGTGCGATCGCAACATCGCGAAATCCTGGAGGGATCGATTTAATTGTGCTGCTACAAACACTTTTGATTAAGCTGTTAAGTTCAAGTTTCCAGCTCATGTTTCATGGGTCATTATTTTATTTAGCTATGGGAACTTTTTATAATAGGCTGTTCAAACTTCTATTGTTGCACTTGTCTGCATCGTTCATTTCCTAAAAAGAGAATTTATTTATTGTATAGATTTTAATTTTGTTTATTTGAGAATATTTTTTTATTGGAGAATTTACTGCTGGCAGTTTGCAGTTTTTTTGGGGGGTTTTTTGTCAGTAAAGCTATTCCCACTTATACAAAAGATAAGCAGTTTTCTGTTTTGCATTTTGTTTCCTTACTGTACAGAAACTGAACCAAACCGTGACCTTAAAACCAAGGTACGTACTGAACCGTGATTTTAGGCGTACCGTTACACCCCTGCTGCTTATGTATCTACTGCCTTGAGCTGACTTTTGTTGTGACTAGGTGCTATACAAATCAAGTTGGGCTGAACTGAATTGAATTTCAAAGCTCTAACAAACCCTCAAAAAGTTAAGAACTTTATTGTCCATAAACAATAAAGTTTGGAACAGGGTGTAGACTTTCGCTTTTACTAATCCACTGTCAGTGTTTGGCTTGTGTCCCCTTTGACCCCTGTCCTTTAAACCTGCTATGCTTTCCAGTGGGGTGAGAAGAAGTGGTGCCTCTGTACTGGGTATCAGTCATGGTCAACTGCATTAAGTCTTTGTGATGCAAACACTTTAGTGACTGACAGAGAGCAAAAACTTTCTATTTTAAGCAACTGTTAATATGGGCAGTTAAACTCTTATAGTAATCTTCAGGCAAATGAATCCTAATGGGTGTCCACATTCATTGCTACTGCATAGAATTATTTTACAGGATTCTTACCATTGTCTTCAACAGTGAAGTAGAAGATATCACTGGTGGCATTGCTCCCATCCAGCAGCACATAACAAATCTTCATGTCATTGATATCAGCTGACAAAAATAGAGAGAAGGGCTGTTAGCTGAACCAGAAAGCCGCTTTTATAAGATTTTAGTTACAGCCACTGCAGAGTGCAGTAAAACCATCTGAATCACAATATTTATGTTTTGGTGTGCTAACGTGTGCCTTTAGCTTAATTTTTTAAATTTATGAAATATTCTTACATAGTAGTTTTATTAGTTTTATTACTACACATATTGCACATTCTTTAATACATAAATACTGTGTAACATTTACTTTTAAATACTATACCTACATAGGCTACATCACTTATCCTTAGTTATCATACTGTACGTTAACAATTTTTTAGAAAGCTTTCCACTTAATACTGTCAAGCAGTTATTAATATTGACTGCTGTTGGACATGAGGAGTGTTTGATATAAGGGAAGTCAAAAAGTAATTCAACTGAATTTTAAAAATTACATTAAAAATTGTAATAGTGTTACACCAGCTTACCTTGTGAGAAAGTCTTGATGCTGTCATTGCCGAGGGCCGTGTTCATGATGAAACCATGCAGTGGAGCCTCAGTCACTGTGTACTTTAAGACCCGCTGAGCACTGTCTCTGTCCTCTGACCGAAGGACCTTGTTGGTGATCAGAAAGCCCAGGTGTCCAGTGTGTAGGACTTTCAGGGAAGCAGCAGGCTTATTAACCACAATCTGGGGCACACCATTGTCCACTGTGTTGATATGAATAGTCATCATCTGGGGCTTGCGGGTCTCATACACGGTATCAGGAAAGATGTAAAAATCAGTGTGAGTGCCATCTGTGATTGTGAAGGAGAAGCTGTCTTCGTTGGTCTCGGTGCCATCGTGCTTATAGCTGATGAGGTTCTCGTTTAAGTCCTGCTTTGTAAAGGTTGTGATTGGCTGTGTGTTGTTGAAAAGCAGCTGGCCATGCACTGGCACCTGGGTGACTATGAAACGTAACAGGTTGTCAGGGGTGTCCCGATCCTCAGCTGTCAACTCAAATGGTGTGATGAGTTTAGTTTCACCCTCCTCCACAACCAGCTTGTTTATGGCCAAGACAGGTTTCTTATTATCTACGTCTGTGATGGACACTCTGAAGGTTCTGAAGACAGGATTGTAGCCATCTGTAACCTCAAACTCAAAGCTGTCCATTTTCATCTCATCATCAGATGTATGAATATAGTAGATCTTATTGCCAGCAAGTTGCAGTTGAGTGAAAGTGGAAATGGGAACACCAGGGAGGTCACTACTCTCTAAGTGTCCTCTACTAGGTGCTCGTGTGATGCTAAAACTGAGGTATTCATCGGGGCTGTTGATGTCAGATGTGCTGAGGAGGTCAGTGGTAAGAGTTACTTTCCCCCCTTCCTTAAGTGTCACACCTTTGTTCACGACATCTGGAAACACCATGTCAATGCTTCCAATGTTGATGTAAAAGTAACGATCAATCAGTGGATTGATGCCATCAGTGACGTCAAATTTCAGCAGGTCTCTGATTCCCTCCTGGCCTGTATGTACATACTGGATGAGTTGTTTGTCAATTTCATCCTGTGTGAAATTCATTCCCAGTGTGATATTTTCTAAGACATCGCCAAATTTGCTGATTCGCTGAAGGTATCCTTGGCCAGGACCATATCGCACAACGTATGTTAGTTCTTTGTCTTCAGAGTCGAGATCTGTGGCCTTTAAAATCCTGTTGCTAATAACTTTTGTCTCTCCAGTCTCAACATCAAGGCCATCATTTATAGCCAATCTTGGAGTTTCATCATCAACAGAAATTACCATGATAAGAACTGTTTTTTCTACTGTGTGTTTCCCATCAGACAGCCTGACTTCAAAGCTGTCTTCTTTGGTCTCTGAGTCATCATGTTCATAAACAATGCTAGAAGCTTCTATGATCTGTTCCAAGTTAAACTTCTCCACCAGGATGGTGCCTGTGCTAAGCTGCTGAACGATTTTACCATGCATGGGGCTTTTGATTATCTCAAAGTGCAGCTCATCCCCAGGGATGTCATTATCAGCAGCATTTAAAATTGGTGTGTCAATGACCAGACTCATGCCCTCCATAACCACAAATTCACGGATAAAAATTTCAGGCTTCTCGTCATTGGTTGGAATTATGATTATGGGGAAGAAGTGACGTTCAGAGAAGTTAATACCATCTGAACAGCGGAAGGTGAAACGATCTTCCACGGGTTCAACCCCTTTGTGAATACTTTGGACATAGTAGATATGACCAAGGGCCACATCCTTTATGGTAAAGGCAGTGATGGCTGTCCCTGCTCTTGATTTTTCTGAGCCTGTAGCTGGAGAGATGTTCTCTACATATCCAGATGTTGGTTGGACAATGATGGTGCACAGTATATCTTCATTGTTGGTGTCAACATCCTCAGCTTGAATGTGCTCTGGAGTAATGACGTTCTTTTCCCCTTCTACCACAACAAACTGCCCCCTAACACTGACTATTGGAGGAATGCTGTCTACCGGAAGTATGGTGACATGAACTGTCACACCCTGGACCTTGTTGCCACCAATGACCCACTGTTCTGACATGTCAGAGAGAGTTAAGTTGAAGGAGTCGTGCTGTTTGAGAGGACCAATTTCACCAGATGTGTGGGCATACACTACGACCCCATTAATAATGTCTTCCTGGGTGAATCTCTCAGCAGGTGCACCGTTAACCAATATTTCACCCAGTCTGGGAGGTTCTTCAACAATGAAAGTGAGCATGAGGTCATCAGTGTCTTCATCACGGCCCTGAATGACATTACTTGTGATCTCTGTTGCTCCATTCTCCAATACATCAATAGAGGCTCCGAGCAGGCCATCTGGCAACATGATCGTTGGGGTCTCATCGTCAACTGGCTCAATAGTTATCTTAATTGTAATGGGTACCTCATGGAAGCCATCACTCACAGAGAGCTTGATGAGATCGTTGAGAGATTCCTGTCCTCCATGTACATATGTTAGGTGACCATTTGCAATGTCTTCAAGCACAAATGTTTCTCCATTTGACATGACAATTCCCAGATACTGCAGCTGCCCATATCTGGGAATCTGGATCACAGTGAAAATGATATTTTCATCATCTGTGTCAGTGTCAGTGGCATGCAGCTCCCTCCTGGTAATAATATATGTATTGCGTTCCATAACAGTAAAACCTGTGTTGGTGATAAGTGGGGGTTTGTTGTCAACTGGCTGCAGGAAAATAGTGAATAGTCCATCTGCTGTGTTACCAGCTGTATCTTCTACAATGAATGTGAACTGAGCCACTTTTGGAGTTATGCCCATTTCCTGGTCTGGAGGCCTATAAGCTATTTTGTGGTGATTAACCTGGGCTTGTGTAAACTCTGTAATTATAGTGTCAGGACTCTCTGTGAGTACAATTTCACCCAAGGGGCCTGCATTGTTCTCATCAGTGTCAGTTGGGGGCTTAGTAATGGTGTACTTCAGGTCCCTGTCATCTGAATCTAGATCAGTATAACACAAGAATTTCTTCCTGAAATATGTGAGCTCATATTCCTGAACTGTCATGTGGAGGGTGGTGCCTGGGAAAAGCTCCGGGGCTAGGTCATCAACTGGATGGATTTTTATGGTGAACATGTGCTCCCCCGATTGATTAGGAGGGTCGTTATCATCTTGAACCCGGAATATAAAGTGATCAATCACAGTAGTGGTGCTATGGGGCCCGATGTGACTGTAGAACAGCTTTCCGTCAAGAATATCCTGCTGAGACCATTCAGTCACCACCTGCTCAAACATTTCATCTGACTCGCTGAACTTCCAGAGAGATGGGTCTGCAGGTGGCTCTACTTGCCTGAGCAGAAGCGCCCCTAAGGTGGAGTATGGAGCTTCTATAATAAACTTGATTGTAGAGTCTTCAGAATCAATATCTGTAGCACTTAGGATGAAGGGAGAAATCTGCATAATTTCATTTTTGAACAGTACCAGTCCGGTGTTAGCATTTATAATTGGGGGCTCATCGTCAGTTGGTGCAATTGTGATAGGAAACAAAAATTCCACCTCATTACTGCCATCAGTCATTCTAAAAATAATGTTGTCACTATAAGTGTCACTGCCATCATGCTGGTACACAACAATGCCGGCTTCTAGATCTGCAGGTGTAAAGAATTTTTTTCTTGCTCCAAGCACAGTGAGGGCTCCATGCTTTAAACCATCTACAACTGTGATTCTCACATCTTCCAGATTATCCTCATCACTAATCTCTAAATTCTGGGAGCTGGAAAGTGGTCTGGACTGCCCTTCAAACAAAAGCTGCCCTGTATTTTTAGTCACTACCGGGGCCAAGGTATTCATGGGCTTTACCACAATCATAAAAGCAAATGGGTCAGACACTGAACCATCGGTATCCACAATTTCAAACTCTAACTGGAAAATTCTCTCCTGGTTTGAGTCCTCTGAGGGTGGTTTATAAGCTATTTTAAGATCTTTGATGTCTCTTTGGTAGAATGAGGTAATTGGTAGATTTTGGTCATCTGTGCTGATGATATAACCATGTTCAGGGCTCAGTGGGGAGGTGACATTGAAGATTAAATCATCTGGGTCAGATTCTATATCTTCAGCAGACAACATGTCACTTGTGATAGCTGTCATCACAAATTGATCAACCTCCATCATCATCATGGCTACAAAGCTCGGTTTTGGAGCAGTGTTCTCTGCACCTTCTTTAATTCTCACCATCATTTGGAAATGCTCTTGCATTATAGTGCTGCCTTCATTATCCTGCAACCCTACCATCATTGGAATATAGTCTTTATTGGGTGACTTGGTTTTAGCAGTATGCTTGTAACGAATACCCATTTTCACAAACTCATCACAGTCAATCATTTGGCCATTGGAGGGAGGATTCAAAAGAGTGCCATACCTGGGAAGACCTCCAGCACCAACTAGAGTGGTGATCTTACACTGTGTGACACCATCCTCAAAGGAAAACTCCAGACCCTTTTTGTCAATAAGGTTGCTATCTCCATTGAGCTTTTCAACATTTAGGGGCATATTCCTGGTGAGGATTTCAAGCTGCTGGAAAACCACCTCTACCTCCAGCATGAAGGGGACAATAACTGTGTCTGTCTCGGAGTCATAACGGAGCTGCAGCTTTACACGATCCTTACTGGGGCTCCTGGATCCAAAATGTGTATATTTCACTTCTTCAGGTCCAAACAAACATGGGAACTTTTTAGGGGTAAGCATCCCAGGTTTCTGGGCCAGTGGGTCATTGTCAAGAACAGTGATGAGGCAACGGTCCCCAGGCTGTACTTCAGTTACCAGATCATTCAGAGGGTCCAGAAATACAGACCTCCCAAAAGGCACCCTGATTCCATTATTGGCAATGATGATGTCGTCTTCATTAAGTCCAGACCTGCGGTAATAAAGGTGAGGAGAATCATATGGCTGTGCATATACTGAAGCAAAGTAGATGCTGAGAGAAAACGTCATCAGCAGGCAAAGATTGGAACTTTGCAGACAACCAGCCATGTCTTCTGCTAGTTGCCTTCCAGTTTATTAAAGAAGTATCCTCAGTGAGGAACACGCATAAAAAGAAAGTTGTCTCTGATGGTTTGGGTCTGTTTTGGAATCTGTCCTCTGTATCTCTGTTTCTGTGAGGCCACACAGGCACAAGTGTGGTGAATGCTGCAGGGCTGTGCAGGTAATAATGAAACAGTAGACAGTGACAGGCACAGGCTCCTCCTTCTGCCTCTGAAGGGAGGGAGCCTCTAGACCCCAGCTAATTTAAGTAAGCCCATTGGACAAGACTGGGAAAGTGCTGCCCCTCAACAGCACATATCCTTCTGCTCTTCTCTCTCTGAAAAAGAGGGGTGAGAGGAGATGGGTAGGAGCAGCAAAGGAAAAAAGACAATTTAGTGGGTGTTAAAACACACACACCCACATGCATGCACACACACAACTGTACTTTTACTATATTTATGTTTTATAGCTCATAGTTTCATTAATACATCAGTATGTAAATATAAACAGAATATATTTTCTTTTTATGCTCAAGGTTTACTTTTTAAAATCTACAAATAAGAATTTATCAACGTTATCAAAATGACATCAAAGTACAGTATATGTGTCAAGGTCAAGTCTGAAATCCAAGCCCTTCAGGGGTGACACCAAATGACATGTCACTTAGCCTTTTACCACAATTAAATAAAGGATTGAAGGCATCAGAAACATACAGGTGTATCTCAATAAATTAGAATATAAAATGAAAAGTTAATTTATTTCAGTAATTCAATTCAAAAAGTGAAACTCACATATTGTATAGATTCATTACACACAGAGTGATATACGAGGGGGGGAGGGGACTGAAAAGTTCATAGGCTGAAAGGTTCATAGTCTCCCCTTCGGTTCACAAACTTCTTCCATCAGCGTTGCAGTGCTTGGATCCCTGCAGTTGAAAAATAAACCACATTTGGTCAAATTTGACCACTATGAACTTTTCAGCCTATGAACTTTTCAGTCCCCCTCATAGTATTTCAAGTGTTTGTTTGTTTGTCCGTCAGCAGGATTACACAAAAACTAGTGGATGGATTTGGGTGAAATTGTCACCAAAGGTTGCCCTTCAGCTAAGGAGGAAGCCATGAGATTTTGATGATGATCTGAGTGTGCATACCGCCACCATGGGCCTAGTTTGTATTTGTGCAGCAGAATTACACAAAAACTACTGGACAGATTTAGATGAAATTGTCACCAGAGGTGGTCCATGGTCTAGAAAGGACCCCATTACATTTTGGTGACAATCCGAGAACACATACCTCTGCCAAGGCTCTTATCTTCTCACAGTGTTTTAGCAAGAATACGCCAAAACTACAGGACAGTTTCATGCCATTTTCACCAGAGGTGGCTCTTGGGCTACACACATTCAATTCATTCACACCTTCCATTACATTTTGGAGGTGATCCATGAGGAACGCAAGGAGCCTTGGTGAAGGTATATGCTCTATGAGTGCTTTTCTAATTTCTTTTAATTTTGATGATTATGGCTTACATCTAATCAAAACCCCCAAATTCAGTTTCTCAAAAAATTAGAATATTACATAAGATCAATTTAAAAAAGTGGATTTTTAATAGAAATGTTGGTCGACTG
The DNA here is from genome assembly GCA_020510985.1 of Pholidichthys leucotaenia. Taxonomy (NCBI): domain Eukaryota; kingdom Metazoa; phylum Chordata; class Actinopteri; order Cichliformes; family Pholidichthyidae; genus Pholidichthys; species Pholidichthys leucotaenia. Next base: position 208,267,897 of record CM035848.1, read on the forward strand.
AAAAGTATGTCCATATTTGCACTCTACTTGATCGAGGGCTCCTTTTGCATAAATTATGTCATCACAGCAGCATGGCACTGATGAGGTATTATGGAAGCCCAGGTCAGCTCATCTGCAATGTTGGGTATGGTGTCTCTCATCTTCCTCTTGATAATATCTCATAGAATCTTTATGGGGTTTAGGTCAGGCCAGTTTGCTGGCTAATCAAGCACAGTGACACCATGGTCATTAAACCAGGTATTTGTGCTTTTGGCAGTGTGGGCAGGTGCCAAGTCCTGCTGGAAAATGAAATCAGCATCTCCATAAAGCTTGTCAGCAGAGGGAAGCACGAAGTGCTCTAAAATTTCCTGGTAGACAGCTGCGCTGACGTTGGACTTGATAAAACACAGTGGACCGACACCAGCAGATGACATGGCTCCCCAAATCACTGACTGCGGAACCTTCACACTGGACCTCAAGCAACGTGGATTCTGTGCCTCTCCACTCTTTTTTCCAGATTCTGGGACCTTGATTTCAGCATGACAGGACTTCATCTGCTGCTGCTGGTCCACTGTGTTTTATTAAGTCCAAAGTTAGTGCAGCTGTCTACCAGGAAATTTTAGAGCACTTTGTGCTTGCCTCTGCTGACAAGCTTTATGGAGATGCTGATTTCATTTACCAGCAGGACTTGACACTTGCCCACACTGCCAAAATGATCAATACCTGGTTTATTGACCATGGCATCACTGTGCTTGACTAGCCAGCAAACTCTCCTGACACAAATCCCATAGAGAATCTATAGGGTATTGTTAAAAGGAAGATGAGAAAGATCACATCCAAGAATGCAGACGAGCTGAAGTCCGCTATCAAAGTAAGCTGGGCCTTCATAACACCTCAGCAGTGCAACAGGCTGATCGCCTCCATGCCATGCCGCTGTGGTGCAGTAATTCATGCAAAAGGAGCCCTAACCAAACACGGAGTGTGTACATGGACAGACTTTTCATTCAACATTTCTATTAAAAATCCATTTTAAATTGATCTTATGTATCTTCTAACTCAGAAGATAGGTGGCCTAGTTGGTAGAGCATCTTCCCCACAACCAGGAGGTCGTGGGTTCAAATCCCGGCCCAGTCATACCAAAGACCATATGAAAATGGTACTTTCTAGCTTGGTGCTCAGCATAATAGAATGGGGAAAGGAAAGTTAACGCACAGAGCTACCAGAAGGACTGATTCCTCGACTGTAGCTTTCAGTACTTACAGTAGCTGTGTGGCCTAGGGTCTCTGAAACAGAGATAGGCGCTGCCCATATGCTACAAGTTGTGGCATGGGATCAACTTAACTTAATCTTCTAATTGTTTGAGAAACTGAATTTGGCATTTTCATTAGCTGTAAGCCATAATCATCAAAATTAAAAGAAATAAACACTTGAAATATATCACTGTGTGTAATGAATCTATACAATATACAATATAAGTTTCACTTTTTGAATTTAATTACTGAAATAAACTAACTTTTCGTTGATATTCTAATTTATTGAGATGCACCTGTATAGATTTAGTTGATTTGGATTCTCTTACTACTGTATCCAAAAAAACACCCACACACAATAAGAAGTTTTCACATCATCACAGACCTGCGTGAAATGATAATGTGTGAAGTTTATTCTGTTCTGTTTACGAGCCAAAGTGCCTCGAAGGTCATTATAGGTCGGCACCGGAATGGCTATTAGTTCCATGCTGGACAGCAACGAGGCATCAGCTGGCAGGACAGGTGTACTTACTTAGGAACAGGCACAGTGACCTTTTGGACTCTGTTTTGCGATCTTTAAATCTTAAAAGAATATTTGTATGTAATGGGAATACAAGATGTAATTTTTTTTATAAACAGTGCCATCAGTAATTTTGTTATTTGTAAGCTATGACATTTACATTTGGCTCACTCTAGTTTGTCACTCTGCTTGTTTTTGAGATTATTAATACTGTATCACCAGGAAAATGACCTAATTGATCTTGAAAGCATCTGACTAATGCAGACAAATGATGTTTGGCAAAGGTGTTGTATACATTTCAGTGGTAAAAAAATATCTTCTCGAGCTCGGAGAAATCAAGTAGGCCAACTGGATGCAGTGTAAATGTGAGAATGTGTATTCAGTATGCTGCACAAGGTCATGTTAAGATAAAAATACCAAGTAACCTTTTATGGATCATCTTTTAAGTCAAGCCTGTCACTCGATGACATGATCTGTGTGTGGTCCTCAAGCATTTTCACCTCATAGTTTCAACCACAGTGCTGATAATTTTTGACTTTTTTTCCATTGTTATTGATGTCCAAGATGATATATTTTAATATAACAGTACACATCATTGTAAATGCATAATTCAGAATGCATACAAGTTCGTCAGGTCATAGTCTTAAAATAAATCTTGCTTGTGGACATACATTCATGGTTTTAAATTTGAAGTATGTGAAACACTTGTGTATTTAACATGGCATCAAATTAAAACTGTCCCTATGACAATTCAAACATTATTTTGTAAGTTTGTGTTTGTTGGAGTTGGGAATGCTTTAAGAGTGACACTGTGAACCACTCAGCAACCTTCCTGTAAGTGTGGGTCAAATAGCAGAGATGCCAGATGCATCCAGGCATCCTGTGTCACACTTTTCATTGCATCCTCTAAATAAATCTTGTCCTCCTCACTTGACTAGCCAAGGATAAAAATGGAGCACACATAGACTAAATGGTGGAACTATAGAAATAAACAGAAAGCTTTTTATACTCTTACTCCCGGATTTCACTCATGTTCTTGTCATTGTGAAGAAGGACCTGAAAATTAAATCTTAAAACGGTAACTTATTATGTGGTTATCAAGAAAATTCAGATATTGAGTATTGATCCATAGTTTGACACATGACATCTGCACGTATTGAATGGTGAAATAGGTAGAAAATGTGTCTAATCTTAATATGCAGCATGACATTCATCAAGGCATTAATTTGGCTTTCTCCAATTTAGACATTAAAGACATGACATGCCTTTAATGAGTGTCTAAGGTAAACAGAGAGAGATGCTGGGATGGGGCCAGGCTCTGCTGCCCCGGATCAACTCGTCGTCCAGAGGGAAGCTTGTGTTGACAGCAAGAATTAATGGACTCGTGATAGATGAAAAACAAAGTCAAAGTAGATCCCATCTCTTTATCCTTAACAGCCATGCAGTCAGAAGACAGGATTTACCTTCTTTCTTCCTTGTGCTGTTGTTGCATCTGTCAAGATGCTGTAGTCAGAGTCAGATTTCCTCCATTGTCTTTAGAAAAAAACCCAAGACATGATATACACCACGATAAACACTTAAGTAGCACATACACCTGCATTCAATTTCACCACAGAACATACACTTGTGTTCACACATCAAGATTCACACACGGAGGGGCGGGGGGTTCTGTCTTCCTCCACCCATGCTGCCGTCCTTCTGCCATGGGCTTGGGGCCTGGTCGATGGCCTGGGATGTGTCTGCGGGGTAGTGTGAATGGATGAATGATGGGTTGGGGAGGGGAACATGGGTTTGTGTGAGTGAGTGAGTGCTGAGTGTATGAATGTGTGTGTGTGAGTGAATGTAGGTGAGTGAGTCAGTGAGTGAGTGTGTGTGTATGAATATGTAGGTGAGTGTGAGTCAGTGAGTGTGAGCAAGTGAGTGACAGTGTGCGAGAGTGAGTGAGTGAGTGAGAGTGACCGTGTGAGTGAGCGATTGAGTGAGAGTGTGACAATGTGTGAGTGAGCAAGTGTGTGACAGTTTATGAGTGAGTGTGAGTGAATATGAGCATGAGTGTGAGACAGTGTGAGTGAGTGAGTGTAAGCGAGTGACCTAGTGAGTGTGAGCAAATGAGCAAGTGAGTGTGTGACAGTATGTGTGAGCGAGTGAGTGTGTGTGAGACAGTGAGTGCATGAGTGAAAATGTGTGACAGTGGGTGAGTGAGTGTGTGAATGAGTGTGTGTGAGTGTATGAATGTGTGTGAGTGAGTTAGTGTGAGCAAGTGAGTGAGAGTGTGAGCGAGTGAGCTAATGAGCGTGAGCAAATGAGCGCGTGAGTGTGTGACAGTGTGTGAGCGAGTGAGAGTGTGAGACAGTGTGAGTGAGTGAGTGTGAGCAAGTGAGCTAGTGAGTGTGAGCAAATGAGCAAGTGAGTGTTTGACAGTATGCGAGTGAGTGTGTGAGACAATGAGTGAGTGAAAATGCGTGACAGTGGGTGAGTGAGTGAGTGGGTGTGCGTGAACGTGTGAGCGTATCAATGTGTGTGTGAGTTAGTGTGAGCAAGTGAGTGAATGTGTGACAATGTGTGAGTGAGTGAGTGAGTGAGTGAGAGTGTGTCAGTGAGTGAGAGGGTGTATGACAATGTGTGAGTTAGCGAGTGTGTGGCAGTGTGTGAGTGAGTGAGAGTGTGTGACTGAGTGAGTGAGTGAGTGAGTGTGACAGTGCGTGAGTGAGTGAGTGTGAGCAAGTGAAGCGTGTGAGTGAATGAGCGAGTGAGTGAGAGTGTGTGAGTGAGTGAGCGAGTGTGAGACAGCGTGTGAGTGTATGAGTGAGTGTGAGCAAGTGAGAGTGTGTGATAGTGAGTGTGAGCGAGTGAGAGAGAGTGTGTGACAGTGAGTAAGTGTGGCAGTGTGTGAGGGAGCAAGAGTGTGTGACAGTGTATGAGTGAGTGAATGAGTGAGTGAGTGAGCTGGTTAAGGGGTGCTAGACAGACAGATGTGGTACCTCCTGGCTTTGTGGGTCGCCTCCAGCATTGGGGGGATTGACACCCGCTCCGGTTTCCTGCTGCTCACTACTGCCTCACCTGGGCGTGGGTGCCTGGTGGCTCCTGGGGCATGTGTCTGGGGCTCTAGTCTGGGTACAGGTCCGCTTATTTGTAAAAAAATCTATTATAAATTATAAACATTTTATTCTGTTTTGATTTTTTGGTGGGACTTTAAAGTCATAACAGTCCCCCAAACTCCCAAGAAGACACTATAACACAACACAGCCAGACCCCCACATACCCCTACCCCCTCACCCTCCTGTGCAGCACCTCACTCTCTGTCCCCCCTCCCCCTCCTATGAGGACATGAACATCAACCACCACATCACTGTGACTACAGATCAGGTTAAGAAACAGCTGGAGAGACTCCATCAGCGGAAGGCTAAAGGCCCTGATGGCATCTCCGCCAGGATCCTGAGGACTTGTGCCATCCAGTTAGCTCTGGTATTGAAACACCTGTACAACCTGAGCCCAAGTCTGGAAAGAGTACCGGTGCTGTGGAAGACGTCATGCCTGGTTCTTGTCCCCAAGAAGTTGTCTCCATTGGACCTGAATGACTATTGACCAGTTGCCCTCACACCACATGTGATGAAGGTCCTGGACAGACTGGTCTTAGCCCACCTGAGGCTGCAGGTGAAGACATGGCTGGACCCTCTTCACTTTGCATATCAGACCCATTTAGGAGTTGAAGACGCCGTCATCTACCTGCTGCAATGAGCCCATTTGCACCTGGATGGCGGTGGAGACACTGTGAGAATCACATTATTTGTTAATTGTGAATCACATTATTTTCTGAAGGACAAGCTGCTGTGCGCAGGGGTGGACCAGCACCTGTCATCATGGATCCTGGACTACCTCACGAACCGGCCTCAGTTTGTGAGAACCCGGGACTGTGTGTCCGACACGATCATCGGTAGCACGGGGGCCCCCCAGGGAACGGTTTTGGCTCCCTTCCTGTTCACCCTTTATACTGCGGACTTCTCACACAACACAACACACTGCCATCTACAGAAGTTCTCTGATGACTCTGCGATCGTTGGCCGCATCTCCAATGGAGATGAAGCTGAGTACAGAGGGCTTATCCAGGACTTCGTGGACTGGTGCCATCGGAACTGCCTCCAGAGCAACGCGAGGAAAACTAAGGAGCTGGTGGTGGACTGCCGCAGGCAAGGACAACCCCTCACAGCACCAGTAAATATACAGGGAACAGACATCGAGATGGTGACATCCTACAAGTACCTGGGTGTTCATCTGAACAATAAACTAGACTGGTCACACAATACTGACGCACTCTACAAGAAGGGACAGCGCAGGCTGTTCCTACTGAGGAGACTCAGGTCTTTTGGTGTACAAGGGGCACTGCTGAAGACATTCTATGACACGGTGGTGGCATCAGCCATCGCTTTTGGAGTGGTCTGCTGGGGCAGTGGCATTACCGCAGCCGATAGGAAGAGACTGAACAAACTGATTAAGAAAGCTAGCACTGTCCTGGGGCAGCGCCTTGACTCAGTGGAGGAGATAGGAGAGAGAAGGACGGTGGCTAAACTGTCATCTCTGCTGGAGTCCGAGTTCCACCCTATGCAGGACATAATGAATGTACTGAGGAGCTCATTTAGCAGCAGACTACATCATCCCAGGTGCACAACCGAGAGGTTTCGCAGGTCCTTCCTACCAACGGCTGTCAGACTATACAACCTAAGCAGGGCTGCTCGCAGAGATAGCAAAAAGACGTAACAACCTAATAGTTTTGAATGCAAAAGACGCAATAGACTTACACAATGGTCCCCTCCGGCATACAACTAGGAAAATACCGGTCGCTATGGAGGGTGAGAATATGTATGGGTACATAATCATACAATGTAGGATAACTAAGTAGACAGTTGTGCTGTTTCATCCCATCTAGCAACAATGCTCTGCACTATGTGTGTTTATATATTTACATATTTATTCCCTCTAGCTACAATGCTCTGCACTGGGTGTGTTTATATATCTATATATTTATTCCATCTAGCTACAATGTCCGCACTGTGTGTTTATATATCTACATATTATTCCATCTAGCTACAATGCTCCGCACTGTGTGTGTTTATATATTTACATATTTATTCCACCTAGCTGCAATGCTCCGTACTGTGTGTGTTTATATATCTACATATTTATTCCATCTAGCTACAATGCTCCGCACTGTGTGTTTATATACTCATATATTTATCCCATCCAGCTACAATGCTCTGCACTGTGTGTCTGTGTATTTATATATATTTATAGTAATATGTACATATGTATATTAGCTGCTCTTTTTTTTTTTGTTTTTTTTCTTGCCTTCTGATTGTTGCTCTGAGTGTTGCTATCCCTGTGCTGTTGCAATCCTGGAATTTCCCCATTGTGGGACTAATAAAGGCTTATCTTATCTTATTTGACTTCTCCAGTGCATTTAACACCATCCAGCCACTGCTGCTTGGTGAGAAGCTGCGGGGGATGGGGGTCGACAGCTGTGATCTCCTGGATTACTCCTGGATTACTGACTACCTTGTAGTTTTTTATTTGGGTTTTAAATCTTTTATTGGGTTTTAGACTTTTATTGAGTTTTTAATCTCTTTGATTTAACTTTTAACTTTTTTACTATGACTCTTCTCTCTTCTCTCTTTTTTTTTTGTCTAATGTCTTGATTGATGGAGCCTTGAGTACTTTTATTGTGTTTATAATCAGCTTCATGTGTGCCTGTGTTTGTGTTCATATTGAATGTAACTGTGTTTTGTAAATATGTGTCTAAAAGGATGTCACCTGACTGCAAAACAAATCTACCTACGGGTACAAATAAAGTAACCTGAACCCTGAACCTGAACCTGACAGGCAGGCCACAGTTTGTCCGGCTGGGCAGTGTCTTGTTTGATGCGATGGTTAGTGATACGGGAGCTCCACAGGGGACTGTGCTTTCTCCTTTTCTCTTCACCTTATACACCACCGACTTTCAGTACAACACCGAGTCATGCCACCTGCAGAAATTCTCTGATAACTCCGCTGCTGTTGGGTGTATAAGAGGGGAAGAGGAGGGGGAGTACAGGGCACTGGTAGACAGATTTGTGGACTGGACAGAGCAGAATCACCTGAGGCTGAATGTCAGCAAGACCAGAGAGATGGTGATTGACTTCAGGAAGAAGAAGACGCTTTCACAGCCATTGCAGATTAGGGAGGAGGATGTGGAGGACTATAAATACCTGGGCGTCGTGATCAGCAACAGACTTGACTGGACATCTAACACCAATGCTTGATCCAAGAAGGGGATGAGCAGACTCTACTTTCTGAGGAAGCTGAGATCCTTCAATGTGTGCAGTAAGATACTGGGGCTTTTCTACCAGGCCATTGTTGCCAGCGCCATCTCCTTTGCTGCTGTCTGTTGGGGTAGCAGTATCACAACCAGCGACACTAACAGACTTGACAAGCTTATCAGAAAGGCTGGCTCTGTAATTGGTCTCAGGTTGGAGACTTTGGAGAATGTGATGGAGAGGAGGACAGTGAACAAACTGGTATCCATCATAGACAATCCTGATCACCCCCTCCACCACACACTGGACAGACAGCGGAGCACTTTCTCCAGTAGACTGCTACAGCTTTGCTGCCAAATGGTCAGGGACAGGAAATCTTTCCTGCGAGATAATAATAATGCATCAGATTTATATAGTGCTTTATCATAGACACTCAAAGACACTTTTACAAATAGATACATTATTCATTCACTCCAGACAGACAATGGTAGTGGCAAGCTACTTCTGTAGCCACAGCTGCCCTGGGGCAGGCTGACGGAAACATGGCTGCTAATCTGCGCCAACGACCTCTCCGGCCACCACCGAACATTTATACACATTCATACCCAGTGTTATAGACACTGGAGGCAAGGTGGGTGAAGTGTCTTGCCCAGGGACACAACGGCAGGATATCTGAGGAGGGCGGGATTCGAACCGCCAACCATCCAGTTATTAGATGACCTGCTCTACCTCCTGAGCCACTGCTGCCCCAATCTCTGTACAATAACTCTCGCTGTACAATAACTCACTCTAATGTTGAATTCTGGTTATAACAATGCTGCCATACTGCACCTTGCAGTCTAATTGGTGCTTCACATTTCACCCTGCACCCGATAGTCCTGCATTATACAGCAAGTACAATTCATGTATCTACGTATATGGGTCATCATCTGCAATGTATATAAGTTATCTAGGCAGTTTTTACTTTCCCTGGGTAATTCCTTTTTCTACTATGCTGTGTGTGTTTCTGTCATTTTGGTCGTCTTCTGTCACGCTGCTGTTACACTGTAATTTTGCAGTTTGGGATCAATAAAGTACATCTATCTACATCTATAACTGGGCTCAGCCCAAACCCTCTAGCACAGACAGTCATTGGATAATCCAATTATATTTGTGCAATTGTAAGAAGCACGTGTAATACCCGACCGTCACCCCTTTGACCCTTTGATTTGCTTCATGTGTGGGCTAAAATAAATTAACCCACAGGCTGAGGCTACTGTTACCAGTAACCAATGACAGCAGAGATTATGTTAAGTATGGTAGCAAATGGGGAAAATTATGTTTTTCCATGGCTGGAGGCATCTCTCTGTGGCTCCTTCATTCACTTTTAAAGTGTGGAAAGATGGTGCTCAACTTGGATCTGTTCCAGACTGACAAAAGGCGGAGACCCAGAAGTGGTTCTTGAGACCAAGAAAAAGAGGTTTACGGACCAGACTCTGGTGGATGAACTAGTTGCTGTGGACACAGAGTGGAGAAAATGTGAGTTTATTTCAATTTCTGTTCTTGTTTGATGCTAATGTCAGTATGATAGCTAGTGATGCTAACTCTAGCACATGCCAAATCCTTGCTAAATTTCTGCTGTTTTTTATTGGTGAGCGCTTGTCGCTAAGATATATATTCTGTGTGGCACATTGAAAGGTCACAGACATTATTTTGTGTCAGGCCCATGACCCGATCATGATGGTAACCCCCCTTTAAGGGGGGAAAACCAGATGACCCTGAATAGATGAGAAGGACCCCCCTGCCCCCCAGGCGGGTGGTGGGGGCCCAAGGACAGGAGGGCCAGAACCCCCCCCAATACAGTCCAAGGCCAAACAGAGGAAAAAGGTAGTTTGTCAGGTGGCCGACCAAAGTCCGTGGGCCACCAGATGGGGGGACACGACATGTTGGATGGCCGCCCAAAGCCTGTGGAGTGTTACAACTCGCTCTCGCCTGTCTCCCGCCTCAGCTCCGCGCACACCTGCGCCTCATCAATCTCGGGCTATATATCCCACTCTGCCTGGAGCCTCGGTCTGGAGCCGTCTGCTAATCAATGCTCATCTCTCCAGCGCACGCCAACTCCCTGACGGCCTGCGCTCCTCGGATAATTCCTCTTCTAGCACGTAAGCTAATCATCCACTCACCTTCTCTCCAGTTTCTCCCCTGTGCACAGGTGGATCCTCTGGTGGCGGATTTCCTCTCTCATCCTCACCATCTCTCTCCTCACCGCGCTGAGCACGCTCAAGGACGCTGTCTTCCAGGCCGGAGACCTGCGGCTTAAGCCAACGCCAGCCACCTTACCATCTGCAAGTAAGCACCAGACTGTGTATTAATTCCGCTGGGTGTGCACCGGCAATTAATCTCTGTGTTTGCTCTGCCCTTAGGGTTGCCTGGCTGTACGGCGCTCCTCTTCACCCTCGACGCATTCCGTCCTCCTGCAACACATTATATCCTGCACACACGCACTCATACACCTGTTGTTGGCACAATAAAACTATTGAATCACACTCGAGCCTGTGGGCGTGTTCCCTGGGTCCGACCTTATGTCAGTACGGCTCCAGCAGAGCGGCCCGGCGATCAGCGGGCTTGCACACCGACTTAACACTCTCGAGGCTCGAGTGGATCAAATCACTCACCAGCAGCAGGTAATCCTTAACCAATTAACCCTGATTAATCGCCGGTTGGACCGTCTGGATCCCCAGCAGGCGTTCCCTCCGGCTCAGCGCAGCGGGCCAGCTCCCGTTGGTCTCCCAGCTAGCCAGGCTAACCCAGGGCCTCCCACCCGGCTCACTCCTATTCCTACGCCCACGCGCTTCAGTGGGAAGCTCGGTGAAGCTCGGGGGTTTCTCCTCCAATGTGAGTCGGTGTTCCAGCGCGTTCCCGGGGACTTCTCGACTGATCACAGCCAAATCGGGTACGTGGCTAACCTTTTGGAAGGGCGAGCGCTGGCTTGGGCCTACGCCGTGATGGTGAGGCCCAGCTACGCGAACCTGACCTATGCCCAGTTTGTACACAATTTTAATGAAGTTTTTGATCATTCGGACCGTGACAGTGTGCTAACCACCCGGCTGCTAAACCTTCGCCAGGGTAGTTGGTCGGCGACCGATTACGCTGTCGACTTCCGGGTGGTAGCGGCAGAAGTTGGGTGGGGGGATGCTGCCCTCTGCAGCATTTTCGCCCGTAGTCTGAGTCCTAGCCTCCGGGATGAGCTGGCCTGCCGGGATCTGCCGGAACGGCTCTCCGAATTAATTTGCCTAGCTATCAGTCTCGATAACAGGTTGAGAGAGCGGGCCGCCGAGCGGAAGTCGTTCAGCTGCTCGAGCGGAGCGTCCTCCTGCACCTCTCAACCTCGCCCCCTGGCGTTGCCCGCACCAGAGTCCGCCGACGAGCCAGAGGCGATGCTGATTGGGTGGGCCAAGCTTCCGCTGGTGGAGAAACAGCACCGCCAGAAGCTGGGCCTCTGCGTGTACTGCGGAGACGACCAGCACCCCGTGGAATCTTGCCCGATTAAGCCAAAAGGGGGAGTACGCGAGTCGCTGTCCCAGTCCCAGTCCAACTCCCTATCAAAATGCCTTCTGCCAATCAGGTTCTGTCACAACCCCACTGAACATCTCACTCACGCACTGGTGGACTCGGGGGCGGAACAGAGCTTTATTTCAAAGAGTCTGGCAACCCGCCTGGGCATCCCCTGCCAAGCTCCTCTCAATCTCGTCACCCTCTCTAAGACACCCCTGGAGAAGGTTACACACCGGACAGTCCCAGTCCCCATCATCATTTCCGGGAATCACCGGGTGGACCTCAGCCTATTCGTACTGCCCACCTCGGCTGCCCCCATCATTCTGGGTTACCCCTGGCTGCGCCTCCACAACCTGGCCTTCGACTGGCGATCTGGAAGTGTCCTCTCCTGGAGCTCCTTTTGTTTGGGTGCCTGTCTCCAGTCCGCTGCCTGCGCCCCTTCGCTTCCTCTCTCCTCCTCCGACTCCCCCCGCTCCGGACCTCTCCAAGGTGCCTCCGATGTCTCCCCCCCCCCCACCGCCCATATGACTGCGCCATAAACCTCCGCCCGGGGGCGCCCTTACCATCTAGTCGCCTGTACAGCTTGTCGGCTCCGGAGCGGGAGGCTATGGACACCTACATAAAGGAGTCGCTCAGCGCTTGTATCATTTGTCCCTCCTTGTCCCCAGTCAGAGCAGGGTTTTTTTTCGTCGAGAAGAAGGATGGGTCCCTTCGGCCATGCATCGACTTTCGGGCCCTAAATGACATCACGATCAAGGACAAATATACGCTGCCACTGATGGACTCCGCCTTCGACTCTCTCCAGGGGGCTTCCTAGTTTACGAAGCTGGACCTCCGCAGCGCATACCACCTCATTCGGATCTGGGAGGGCGATGAGTGGAAGACGGGGTTCTGGACGCCCAGCGGCCATTTTGAGTACCTTGTCATGCCGTTTGGGCTCACCAACGCTCCGGCCGTCTTCCAGCGGCTGATTAACGACGTCCTTCGTGACTTCCTGGGGGTTTTCGTCTTCGTCTACCTGAATAACATCCTGATCTTCTCCTGGTCTCGGGAGGAGCATCAGGTCCATGTGAGGCGGGTCCTCCAACGTCTCCTGGAGATCAGTCTCTACGTGAAGGCGGAGAAATGCGAGTTTTACGCTGACAAGACCTCCTTCTTGGGCTTTATTGTTTCTCACAATCAGATCATCCCTGATCCTGCCAAGGTCAAGGCGGTAGTCGAGTGCCCCCCCCCCCCGTCCAGGAAACAGGTCCAGCAGTTCCTGGGGTTTGCCAACTTCTACTGCCGCTTCGTCCCCAAATACAGCTCCATCGCTTCTCCCCTGACCCGCCTCACCTCCCCCAAGGTGCCGTTCCGGTGGACAGAGGAGGCTGCGTCGGCCTTCGCAGCGCTGAAGATGGAGTTCTCCTCCTCCCGGGTCCTGACTCAGGTGGACCCCGCGCTACAGTGCCTCGTCGAGGTGGATGCCTCCGACACGGGGGTGGGGGCGGTGCTGTCTCAGCGCTCTCTGGTGGACGGGGTGGTCCACCCCTGCGCCTTCTTCTCCCGGTGCCTGTCTGCTGCGGAGAGGAACTACGACGTCGGCGACAGAGAACTCCAAGCGGTGAAGCTCGCGCTGCTGGAGTGGCGTCACTGGCTGGAGGGGGCAGCACAACCTTTTGTGGTCTGGACAGATCACAAGAACCTGGAGTACCTGAGGATGGCCAAGCGCCTGAATGCCCGCCAGGCGCGCTGGTCCCTGTTCTTTGGCCGCTTCAGGTTCACCATCACCTATTGCCCCGGCTCTAAGAACGCCAAGCCGGATGCGCTGTCCAGGCAGTTTGCCCCGGAGGCCCCCGAAGAACAGGAACACACCATCCTGCCGGCCTCGTGCATCGTGGGCACTGTCTCATGGTCAATCAAGGACAAGGTCCGAAGGGCGCAGGAGGCCGAACCGGACCCCAGCGGTGGTCCAGCGGGGAAGTTGTTTGTGCCATCATCTGTCCGGGGTGATGTCATCCATTGGGCCCATACGTCTAAGCTCACCTGTCACCCTGGGATCTCCCGGCTGGTGGAGCTCCTCCAGAGGTCTTTCTCATGGCCGGGCCTCCGGGACAACGTCGCCAATTACATCCGCGCCTGCCCCCAGTGTGCTACTGGTAAGACTTTGACCTCTCCTCCAGCGGGGCTCCTCCATCCCCTGCCGGTCCCCGGAAGGCCCTGGTCCCATGTAGCCTTGGATTTTGTCACCGGTCTCCCGACGTCTAGCTCCTTCAACACCATCCTGACCATTGTGGACCTATTCTCGAAGGCCGCCCACTTCGTGCCGCTCCATGGCCTCCCTACAGCACAGGAGACGGCAGAATTGTTGGTCCAGCATGTCGTAAGGTTACATGGGATTCCGGTGGATATCGTCTCTGACCGGGGGCCCCAGTTCGTGTCCAGGGTCTGGAGGTGCTTCTGCAACGCCTTGGGGGCTACGGTGAGTTTGTCGTCCGGTCACCATCCCCAGTCCAACGGGCAGTGCGAATGCACGAATCAGGAGCTGGAAGCCGCGCTGCGCTGTGTCACTGCCTCCAGTCCTTCCTCCTGGAGCGCCCATCTGCCCTGGATAGAATATGCCCATAATTCAACCCTGTCATTGGCCATCGGGATGTCTCCCTTCCGGGCGTCTCTGGGCTACGACCCTCTGCTATTCCCTGAAGAGGAGGGTGAGGTGGCAGTACCATCTATTCAGGCTCATCTAAGGCGCTGCTGGCGCCTTTGGACCGCGACTCGCCAAGCGCTTTTACGCACGGCGGCGCGCAACTCCAAAACAGCGAATCGTCGCAGGAGAGCCGCTCCCCACTATCAAGTGGGTCAACAGGTATGGTTGTCCGCGCAGCACATCAACCTGAAGGCCGAAAAGAAGAAGCTGGCCCAGCACTTCATTGGACCTTTTCCCATTGTCAAGGTAATTAATCCGGTGGCTGTGTGTCTGGCTCTCCCCCCCTCCCTCCGTGTCTGTCCAACGTTCCACGTCTCCCAGATTAAACCCCTGGTGGCTAACCCACTCTGTCCTCCTCCTAGGGCTCCACCCCCTCCCGTGATGATCGACGGCAACCTGGTGTGGGGGGTCAATTCTATCGTGGACTCCCGCCGCCGGGGTCGCGGCCTGCAGTATCTGGTGGACTGGGAGGGGTATGGCCCTGAGTGGAGATCGTGGGTACGCCTGTCGTTTGTACTGGACAAACGCCTCATCACGGAGTTCCACTGGGCGTACCCAGGTAAGCCAGCACCGGGAGGCGCTGCTCGGGGGGGGGGGGCACTGTTACAACTCGCTCTCGCCTGTCTCCCGCCTCAGCTGCGCGCACACCTGCGCCTCATCAATCTCGGGCTATATAGCCCGCTCCGCCTGGAGCCTCGGTCTGGAGCCGTCTGCTAATCAACGCTCATCTCTCCAGCGCATGCCAACTCCCTGACGGCCTGCGCTCCTCGGATAATTCCTCTTCTAGCACGTAAGCTAATCATCCACTCACCTTCTCTCCAGTTTCTCCCCTGTGCACAGGTGGATCCTCTGGCGGCAGATTTCCTCTCTCATCCTCGCCATCTCTCTCCTCACCGCACCGAGCGCGCTCAAGGACACTGTCTTCCAGGCAGGAGACCTGCGGCTTAAGCCAACGCCAGCCACCTTACCACCTGCAAGTAAGCATCAGACTGTGTATTAATTCCGCTGGGTGTGCACCGGCAATTAATCTCTGTGTTTGCTCTGCCCTTATGTTGCCTGGCTGTACGGCGCTCCGCTTCGCCCTCAACGCATCCCGTGTTATGCTGCATTGATGCAGTAATTCATCCAAAAGGAGTCCCGACCAAGTATTGAGTGTGTACATGGACATACTTTTCAGTTGGCCAACATTTCTATTAAAAAAACATTTTTTAAAATTAAATTTGTGAAATATTCTAATTTTTTGAAAAACTGAATTTGGGGTTTTCATGAGCTGTAAGCCAAAACTATCAAAATGAAAAGAAATAAACACTTGAACTACATCACTCCATGTGTAATGAATCTATATAATATAGGAGTTTCATTTTCTGAATTGAATTACTGAATTTCATTAACTTTCTGATGACATTCTAATTTATTGAGATGCACCTGTATAATGGAGAAAGTCCAAAAACAACCAAAAGCGAGGACATGGGCACGGCCCATGTCCCGATCATGATGCGCTGTTTTTATGTTGTTGAGTGCTTGCTGCTAATATTTATATTCTTTGTGGCACATTGAAAGGCCACAGACATTATTTTGTGTCAAGCTAATGTTAACCCTTTGAATGTGTAGAATTTTTGGCAGGAAAACGCAGAGTTTGACCTCAAATTTTCAAATGACAGTAGCTTCGGAATGGTAATAGTTATAGGCAAAGTCCCAATTACAAAAATGTTGCAGAGGAACCCAAGTGTCTGCCAAGTGAACTTGCATCCATGCATAGTGCATAATTGGACCTAATTTGCATATTGCACCGATCCAAATTTTATTATAACACTATAGCTTCAGAATTACAGTTAGATGCAAAGTCCCAATTATAAAAGTGTTGCAGAGGTACCCAAGTGTCTGCCAGGTGAACTTACATCCATGTATTGTGCATAATTGAACCTAATTTGCATATTGCAACAATGAAATATAAAAACAAAATAGAAATAAAACAATGGGCAAGTAAAACCCATTTCATGCCACATTTGTTTCACACACTGTCCCCACATGGTCCTTTTGTCCCATCATTGACAAAATTACTAAAAATCATTCAAAACAAAAACAATTTTGGTGTCACACTGTCACCACATGGCCTTTTGTCCCTTCACTTGTCCCTTCATCTTCTACTGCTCCGGAAAAGCGGTAGAAGATGGATGGATGGACAATTTTTGTTTCACACTTTGTCAACACATGGTACTTTTGTCCCTTCATTTGTCCCTTCATCTTTACCGCTCCGGAAAAGCAGTAGAAGATGGATGGATGGACAATTTTTGTTTCACATACTGTCACCACATGGCCTTTTGTCCTATCATTGACAAAATTACTAAAAATCATTAAAAAAAACCCACCAATCTCATGGCACATTTGTTTTACGCTAAACTAAAATGAAGCAAATGAAACACAGTTTATGCAACAAATATGTACCTGTTTGTTTCGTCGGTCACAAACATCCAGAATTCCGGAGTACAAAAAAGTGACACAAAATCAATGGCGGGCGCAGATGACAGGTCCTTCTCTCCACGATATCCGACTGGCTGTTCAAATGCTTTCAGCCACGGCTGATAAACTTCTTCATCTCTAAGAAGCTCCCAGCCGTCAATGTCCAGGTTCAGGTTCAGGTTACTTTATTTGTACCCGTAGGTAGATTTGTTTGTTGTCCAAACCTCCTGCCGCATCTCCACTACCTATTGTCCTGCCACCGCACACACATGGCACACGTCGATGCACACCGGCTGTGTGCTCTTGCCCAGCCAAACATCACCTACGAGTTGCTCTGGACCTTTTTGCTCCGCGACCACAGTTTGGCAAAGCAGAACAATCTGCAGACGAGGCTCCTGTGCCATTTTGGGCTGGACACAGAAAATGCAGCTGCAGCGTTGCGTGCAAGATGTCCTTCTCCACTTTTGCAAGAACTGCTTGCACCATTGTCCGAAGGCACATAACCAGAGCTGGACTCTAACGCAGATGACGAACTAGGGCTAAGCTCTTCCTCTGAACCAGGAGCGACAAATACCAGCGCTAAAACCTCTTCAGCTGAGAGTGTCTTCCTCGTCATCCTGTCTCCCCCGTGTCAAACAGCAGAATGAAAGGGGGCGGGCTTCAAACTCTGATTTGACCTACTTTTTGAATTGGACCGTTTCCAGTTCTCGCGGTAAGTGAAAAGCCACACCTCTTGACCACCAAGTGGTGTTAAAAGGTTTGTACATTTCACACTCTATTCAGCTATACAGGCTTTGTTTGGACTGATCAGCTGACAGTCGCACTTCTGCACCATACACACGCAAAGGGTTAAGTATCTCAAAAATATTAAATTCCAGTTTAAATAACCTACAGGTTGGATTAGTGGATTAGTGATGGGCACGGTGGTGCAGTGGTTAGCACTGTTGCCTTACAGCTAGAAGGTTCCTGGTTTGAATCCCCAGGCTGGCAGGGGTTGGAGCCTTTCTGTGTGGAGTTTGCATGTTCTCCCTGTGCTGCGTGGGTTTACTCCGGGGGCTCCGGTTTCCTCCCACAATCCAAAGACATGCATGTTAGGTTAATTGGCTGTTCTAAATTGTCCCTAGATATCTGTTTTCTATAGGCCCTTAGAATAGAGGGTTAGTACTAGTGAAAGCGCTTTGAGTGGTCTTTGTGACTAGAAAAGCGCTATATAAGTGCAGGTTAGTTAGTTAGTTAGTTTGACATATTGACCAATGAGGTTCAGAAGGATGCAACTAGACACGCTGGTGTACACTGAGCTTTACATGTTCAGTCACTTCGACTCCTGTTTATCAGTTTCTAATTAAGCAATATTACATGAGAGGGAGTACGGTATCACTGGATATAGTAATTGTAGGTGTGCAGTTACTATAGTCATTGATATGATACGACTTTGAGTGTAATATTGCTTTTATACAACAGTTCCGTAAGCACAATTTATTAAATGATAGCAATAGTGGACAAAATATTATGATTTGTTTGTTTAACCAGTTATTTTGCACAGCTGAAAAAAAAAATCCCTTCTAACTGTAGCCAATTACTGTTGCTAAACATCTCAATCTGCATGAAGATGTCTATTATAATTTCACACACATGTAAACAAATTAAATATTGTCAAGTGCAAAAGTTATTGTTTGTAATACATACCGGTCACCTGTTGAGTTGGTACTGCAGAAAGGCTGAGATCAAAAAGTGACAAATTCCGGTAGCTAGTTAGCATGCTCGCGATTTGGCTTAGGCACACTTCGCTTGCTTTTTCTTGGCATTTTCAGATGAAATAGTCCATCACCACAAAGGTATTGTGGTTTATTAATCAAGACAATAAATCCAACTCTAGCACTGCCTATTTTTTTTTAAACAGATGTGAAATAGCTTAATGATGTTTATACAAGGGCAGACTTTGTAAACTCAATAAAGCTTTTTTTCAAAAGGGTGGGACCTCCAGGTCATGGATGTATAACTCTTTTCAAACAGTGACTCACTGTGGAAATTAAGGTATCCAACACAGTAGCCTATTGCAATTTTAAGTCTGCACTGTGCAGACTTGATAGTAACTTATTGTTGGTAATTAACGGTTACTAGAGCACCTTTGAAGCGGAGCGATACACATCCAGTGAAACGGAGTACAATGAACCTCTTGCACAATGTAGCGTAATGTACTTCCGCATTCCAGTCCTCCTGCAATTCCAGTTCCGCTTCCATTATGTTTTCCCATTCCCTGGTGCTTTCTCGTTAATAAATCAATTTTATCACTTTCACTTATCATAGTACATAGTGGAAATAGTGTGCGGCTTAGCGGCCAGTAGCTATTGTGTTTGTTCATGTCTGTACCATTCCAAATCCCACTGCATGGGCTGTAATAAACCTGTGAAACTCACTGAAACATACAATGGTGTGAATAAGTGCTTGCCCCCTTCCTGATTTCTCATTTTTTTTGTATGTTTGACACACTTACAGTAAATGTTTCAGATCATCAAACAAATTTAAATGTTAGACAAAGATAACACAAGTAAACATAAAATACAGTTTTTAAATGAAGGTGTTTATTATTAAGGGTAAAAAAAATCCAAACCTACATGGCCCTGTGTGAAAAAGTGATTGCCCCCCCCCGTTGAAACATAAATTAACTGTGGTTTATCACATCTTTGGAAAGCTGAGTTTAATTTCTCTTGCCACACCCAGGCCTGATTACTGCCAGACCTGTTCCCAATCAATAAATCACTTAAATAGAACCTGCCTGACAAAGAAAGTGAAGTAGACCAAAAGATCCTCAAAAGCTAGACATCATGCTGCAATCCAAAGAAATTCAAGAACAAATGAGAAACAAAGTAATTGAGATCTATCAGTCTGGAAAAGGTTATAAAGCCATTTCTAAAGCTTTGGGACTCCAGCAAACCACAGTGAGAGCCATTATCCACAAATGGCGAAAACATGGAACAGTGGTGAACCTTGGCCGGCCGACCAAAATTACACCAAGAGCACAGCGACGACTCATCCAAGAGGTCACAAAAGACCCCTCCATCAACATCCAAAGAACTGCAGGCCTCACTTGCCTCAGTTAAGGTCAGTGTTCCTGACTCCACCATAAGAAAGAGACTGGGCAAAAATGGCTTGTGTGGCAGAGTTCCAAGACAAAAACCAGTGCTGAGCAAAAAGAACATAAAGGCTTGTCTCACTTTTGCCAGAAAACGTATTGATGATCCCCAAGACCTTTGGGAAAATACTCTGTGGACTGACGAGACAAAAGTTGAACTTTTTGGAAGGTGTTTGTCCCATTACATCTGGTGTAAAAGTAACAGCAGCTCAGAAAAGGAACATCATACCAACAGCAAAATGTGGTGGTAGTGTGATTATCTGGGGCTGTTTTGCTGCTTCAGGACCTGGAAGACTTGCTGTGGTAAATGGAAGCATGAATTCTGCTGTCTACCAAAAAATCCTGAAGGAGAATGTCTGGCCATCTGCTTGTGACCTCAAGCTGGAGCGCACTTGGGTTCTGCAGCAGGACAATGATCCAAAACACACCAGCAAGTCCACGTCTGAATGGCTTAAAAAAAAACAAAATGAAGACTTTGGAGTGGCCTAGTCAAAATCTTGACCTGAATCCGATTGAGATACTGTGGCATAACCTCAAAAAGGCGGTTCATGCTGGAAAACCCTCCAGTGTGGCTGAATTACAACAATTCTGCAAAGATGAGTGGGCCAAAATTCCTCCACAGCGCTGTAAAAGACTCAATGCCAGTTATTGCAAATGCTTGATTGCAGTTGTTGCTGCTAAGGGTGGCCCAACCAGTTATCAGGTTTAGGGGCAATCACTTTTTCACACAGGGCCATGTAAGTTTGGATTTTTTTTCCCCTTAATAATTGACACCTTCATTTAAAAACTACATTTTGTGTTTACTTGTGTTATCTTTGTCTAATATTTAAATTTGTTTGGTGATCTGAAACATTTAAGTATGAAAAACATACAAAAAAAAAAAAGAGAAATCAGGAAGGGGGCAAACACTTTTTCAAACCACTGTATGTCTGACTCTCAGTTGTTACCTGACTTCATTTACTCTGTGTATGGAGAATGCTTTGGTTATTGATGTTACCATTACTGTTATTGATATTAGCTTAGTTAGCTTCCAGTTGCTAATGTGTTATTTATTCTCGTAATAAAGTTTGACTCACTCTTAGTAACATTGCATGGACTCAAATGAACATGAATGAGGTCATGTAAAGATTTTGCACAATACATGTCACACACATTACACACGTCATACACATTACACAGGTCTATTACAACTAGGGTTGCCACCTGTCCTGTAAAATAATGTACAGTATTGTTCTGTTTTTCACACTAAAGTAATACATCCTGTATTGAATCAGTACAGGACGCAGTTTGTCCTGTATTTTCTAGGTGCTGTTCCAATCGTCCGCCCTGTGCATCAGTCAAACGTAAAGGTTTGCAGAAGTGCCGATGTGAGTGGGAAGAACTCAGTAATTGGCTTGACAGCATCAAAGACAACAAGTACAATGCAAACTGCAAAGTTGTATTACAGACAAATAGGAAAAAAAGTTGATAAACAAGTTGTACAGTTGTAATGTTAAATAAATTATTTGCACACCCAGATTTTTTGAGGGGGTTCTTTCATTTGTAGTAAACGGGAACATTTTGACTTTAAAACTTGAAAGTTATAAACATTGTCAAAGAAGCACTTCAAGCTTTGGCCTATGAATACTATATTGTTGTGTCCATAATTATAGAAATAACGAGATATCAATAACTCGGTTAACAGGGCTTCATTACAGGATGCCAACTATGTACAAAAGGCTTACGGCACTCGCCTGCATGCCAGGTGGCTCCCACGACGAAAGAGGCAGAGCCTCTTCCGCCCACCTCCTTTATACCCCGAGTGGCGTCACCACTGGAAACCGGTAGTTAGCCACCCTGGTGTAACCCACGTCCAACCCGGCCACCATCTTACTAGTACCAGCTGTTTCCATATCTAACATCCCCCCCCTTTAAAAAAATGTCAAGCACACAAACAGCCCACCCTAATTTGTCACCTGACTCACGCCCTAAAAGGGGAAGAAAATATGTACAAAAATAAACAAACTCCTATCCATTCACACAACTGAGGCTGGGGGCTGGGTAGACTACCAGCGCCCCCTACACGGCTGGGCGGGTTATTCTGCCACCAGAGAAAAAACAGTTCAATAAAATAAAACAAAACCATGTTTCTAACTCAAAATAATCCCATGAACAGTACTACACAAACTTTACATTCAAAATCACAGTATACACATACTATAGGCGGCCCCCACCCCAACACCCACCCCACAATGGGCATTCATAATATAAAACCGTGTTGGGCATTCAATTAAAATTATCTAAACAACCATGGTGGGCTCAAATTACCAATGCCGGTAGCAACTAACAAACCACCACCCCTCTGATTATTAAAATTTATCATGCAAACTCCCAAAGCAAGTTCACAACAAAACATTTCAACATACCTTTCGTACTCTCATTCATCTTTTTTTAAAGCAAATTTACCAGGGCACCAAACAGCAAAGACTACACACACAGGACTAGGGCAAAACACAATAGACACACACAAAAACCCTCAGTCCTTGGATGGATCCCTCTCCAGGCGTCTCCGTCTCTTAACCACTTGCACTCCGTTGTTCTGCGGGCGGGCAAGTCTCTGCGTTCTAGGGCGCATGAGGGCGCACGAGAGCGCCCTCGTGCGCGCTTGGACGCATGACGCATGATGGTGGTGATGGTGATGTAGTGTCGTCCAAGCGCCACTAAAAAAAAAACTGCAGAGACAGCCGCGAACAGATTAGTTCATCTGATTGACCTCTCATTTGACTAATAAGAGCCTTGAATTGGGTTTCTGAAACCTTGAAGAGCCAATGAATGAAAATCTAGGAAGGAGGACCCGCCTACTGTGAACGCAGGAGCCAATTGAAGCACAGAAATTCAGGCTGGGTGAAGAGAGATTTACTGTTGCAACAGATGAAAACAAAGGACGCTGGACGAATCTACTACAGACCCCGCAGCATGGAGACCACCCACAAGTGGGACCTGCACTCATTCCAGCAGAATAGACGTTTAGGATTCTCTTCCGTCATCATAGACCAACGGAGGCCGACGACAAAGGTCGTAAATCATTCACCAAAACCGCAATAATGGAATTATGTTTTGATCGGGATCCACGAGCCGAGCAGCGTCGCGTTCGTCTTACAATGGGGAAGAGAAGTTCGCCACGACTCTGCTGCTGTGAAGAGGTAAGGTGTTATAAGCTAAATTATTATTTCTCCCTGAAAACTGTAATCCAAAAATGACTTTTGACCGATCGGTAAATTACAACTGTACTGCGCACGAAGTACGAAGTGCGTGCGCCGCGATAAACGGTTCATTTGCCGTGTTCGGACCGTGAACGCCCCCCCCCCCCCGCTGCAGAAGAGGAGGGGGGGGCGTTCACGGTCCGAACGCCCCCGGTCCGCGGGGGGAAGCATATGAGTCTATTCTTTCATGTAGCGATGGCCGTCTTCTGCAGTGAAGGGGGGGGGACAACCCCACACACACACACACACACAATAGCGAGGGGGGGGGACAACCCCACACACACACACACACAGTAGCGAGGGGGGGGGGCGCTGTGAAAACATGCAAGGAGTGTAATCCATCATGTGGCGAGGGCCGAACTCCCGTCTTTTTTAGTGGGGGGGGGGACAACCCCCCCCCCCCCACACACACACACACAGACACAGCCCTGAGTGTGACCTTTCATTAGAGCCCAAAATGAAGATTCTACATTGAATTATTCAAAAGTTACAGATGTTTTTCCAAACTGTGCCATTTGGCACAATTTGGCACAGTTCCAAAACCCCTGGGAACTACCTGAGAACAAAGCTGTGTAAAATATTCATTTTTTGTGGTATTGTTACCAAATTTGGATCTCAGCTTGATAACACTTGGTTCTACATTTCTGTTGCATTTTCCAGCCGGATCGGACAGCTGTGTGTTATTTGTAAGCATTTGTATCCAAAAAAACACTGTGTCCAAATTTATTTTCTTCAAGTTCAGTATGTTTAGATGACTGTAACTCAGTGGCCGGAGCACGTAGAGAGATTATGTTTTTTTTGCCAAAAAATTCAGTGTTTTCTTTTAAATGAGACCAACCCCATGAAGATGCTGCAAAGGGTTGAATAACAGCTTTCGATTTACTTTGGGCACGTTATTTTTTGGCATTTTTAGGAAAATTGCCCGGAGTGCAAGTGGTTAACCTCAGGGCTCCTGCTGCACTGTCTCCTCTCCGCCACTGGCAGCTGCAGATCCCTCGGGTGTCTCCACGTATAGATAGACCTACGCCGGTGTGCCTCCATCCAGTCGGGCTCCACCTGGAACCGTCTCAGGTCGTCCCGCTGCTCGCGTGGACTGTGATCCCGTTGTACTCGAGCATCAACCTTGGCCATTGAGGGAGCCCTCTTCCTCTTATCCAGATCACCATTCCTGTGACAGGCCTCCGTCACGATCTCTCCGGCTCGCGGGCTCGTTTCGGTCTCCTCTTGGCAGGCCGTCGCTGGGAGCACTTTACTACCATCACACTCCACGGTCTAACCCCTTTTTCTTCCGGCGTGGGCACATCGTTCTTATGAGCCTCATCGGGGGTGCCGGCGTGCCGTCCAGCACCCTCGTCCAGGGCAGCCTGCATGACAGCATTGGGTCCATCCCGAGACAGCTCCGCGCGGCGCCAAATGTGCTCTCCCTCTGAAACTCTGTCCAGCCAGTCTGAATCCCACACCTCAGCACCCTCCGCCACTGGAACAGGCCGGCCTCAAAGTCCACATCCGGAGCATTCTTCACCTGACACGTTAGATATGGAGAACCCAAGGCCGTAAAACAGGTTACACCCCATAACGTTGACTCCGAACGCTGAAATGTTGATGTGGACTCTGGGTGCCATGCTGTCCTTATACCAGGCCTCCATCTCCACATAGCCCAAAATGGCCAACCTGTTCCATCCATATCCAAAATATTCTTCGCATTGCCTCCTAATCTGTCGGTGGGGAAACAGGGAAACCTGAACATGGTCACCAGGTTCAGGACGGAAATAGCCGCTCCAGTGTCCACCAAAAGTGGAACCTCGACGCCATCTAGCGTGACAGTGCAACCGATCATCTCCGTCGTCTCCGGGAAGATGGTATGCACAATTGTCGGAGTCTTCTGTGCAGCACCTGGTTCACCCCTACGGCTCCTGTGTATGAAGTTAGCGCACATTCTAGCAAAATGGTTCAACACACCACACTTGCCACAATGCTTTCCTTTCTCCAGGCACACCCTGGACTTATAGCGGTGCTCAGTGGACCCACATCCATAACATTTTGGCGTACCTGGGGTGGACTTTATCTTGACCACGGAGGCAAAATCATCCTCTCCACATTCGCCATCACAAGGGTCCAGGATCAGTGCCTCAGCGCGAGACTCACCCCCGTCCAGAGAAGCCCCTTCAGTAAGGTCTCTTGCGATGGTCTCTGCCGCCTCGAACTGTTGGGCAAGCTCGATAGCTGCAGTTAACGTCAACTCCCCTGGGTGTGTTAACAACCTGGACCGGGCCGCCGGGCAGCAGATGTGCTCTGCCAGCTGATCCCGAATCATCTCGTCCTCCAGGGGTCCAAACCTGCATTCCCTCGCCAGCTCACGGAGGTCCGCCAAGAATCTTCTAACTGGCTCTCCCGACCGCTGGCGGTGCTGTCGAAACTGAATGTGCTTAACCGTGACATTTTCCAGCGCTCTAAAGTAACGCGCCTCTAGCTTCACTACCTCATCGAAACTATCAGCACCTCCAAGGTTCTCTAGGATCCTCTGCCCATCCATTTCCAAATTATGGCCCAACACAGCTCTCGCTCAGAGCTTCTCCATCTCACCCAGGTTTAAGACAATGAGATAGTTGGTAAAGGCAGCAAACCAACGAGGCCACAGCACGGGCGGCTTGCCCGGGGCCTCCAAAAACATCTGAAAGCTGGCAATGGAATGCTCCATTACCGCTTTTACCTCGTCGCCAAATGTTGTGTCCATAATTATAGAAATAACGAGATATCAATAACTCGGTTAACAGGGCTTTATTACAGGATGTCATCTATGTACAAAAGGCTTACGGCACTTGCCTGCATGCCAGGTGGCTCCCACAATGAAAGAGGCAGAGTCTCTCCCGCCAACCTCCTTTATACCCTGAGTGGCGTCACCACTGGAAACCGGTAGTTAGCCACCCCGGTCTAACCAACATCCAACCCGGCTGCCATCTTACTAGTACCAGCCGTTTCCAGATCTAACATATATTAATACTTTATTTAAACAATGATTAACTTGTGATAAACCACAACTAGCACCCCACACATCACCTTGGGGTGGGACAGGGGGAAGGGGTGGTCCTTTATTTTTCTGCATTGAAGGTGGCAACCCTAATTACAGCCCATGCAGTGGTATTTGGAATGGCACAGACATAAACAAACATGATAGCTGCTAGCTGGTAAGCTAACTGGGGAACTATTAAATGGCTCAGTATGGTTACAGAAACAATCAAAATGTGAAACATGAACTTTATAAAGAAAAACGATCTGCCTGCACACTATTTCCAGCATGTACTATGATAAGTGAAAGTGATAAAATTGATTTATTGATGAGAAAGTACCAGGGAATGGGAAAACATAATGAAAGTGGAACCAGAAATGTGGGTGGACTGGAATGCAGAAGTACATTACTGTGTTATATACATGCATGAGCCATAAATGAGTCTTCCACAGAGGATTAATCTTCTGTATGAAGTTAGATTGAAAAATAAACTGGTACTAATAAAGCTTTTTTTCAAAAGGGTGGGACCTTTTGAAAAAGGTCTATTAAGGATCAACTGCAGAAAATGATAAGTGCACAGGTAAAAAAAATGCTCTGACAGATTCCTTGAAAACAAGCTTTGACATCAGAGAGGGGGCTAACCCCTGAAAAACCCCTTGTCTTCTTAGAATAGCTGAAGAAAATTTCCTCCAAATTCTCTTTGCTCTAGCTACACTTGCTAGCATGCTAATCATCTGGCCTGATGTAAATATACTCTGCATATAAATAGAGGATACTGAGACCTGAGATGTTTGGATTCAGTTCCGAGGAGGAAGAGGTTTGTGTTTTGCTGCACTGGGTGGTTTGATGCAGGGTGTCCATGACTGCGGTCAGATTTGAGATGCACATGTACAAAATTTAGAACAGCTCCTGCCGTCACTGCTGCTCCACAAGCTCAGTGCAACATTTCATCTGCTTAATGGTAGATTAAAGCATCCTGTGGGCAGATTGATATGGGGTCCATCCTATTGCTTGTTGTTAAAAGAGGAATGGAAGCCCATGGAAACAGGCTGGATATAGCAGCTGGATCAGTCCCAAACACTGGGCAACTCCTCACTGTAAATGGAAATTATAAAAATATTCTCTGGGTCATGAAATTAAATTGGGCACCTGAAAAGGATTAAGCGGAAGAAGATGGATGGATGGACATGTAGTATAAATGCTAATCATTCAGTGATGCACTCTAAATAGACACAGCTGCTAATTGAACTTTATTATGTGTGAAACTGTAAATATTTTTTTTTGTTTGGGCACAAGTTTGCTGTTTAGCACCTTAACCTTAAGGCAGCTTGGTGGAACAGTGGTTAGCACTGTGGCAGCACAGTAAGAAGGTCACGGAATCGATTCCTCCCCTGACCATTATGGGTTTGAGCTCACCCCCTGACCATCAGTGACCCTTCTGTGTGGAGTTTGCATGTTCTCCCTGTGTCTGTGTGGGGTTACTCTGGGTTCTCTGGTTTCCTCCCACAGGCCAAAAACATGCAGGCTAGGTTAATTGAAGACTTTAATGTGGCCCTAGGTGTGAATGATGAAGGGATTGGCGCTACACTGTGGCTGCCTCATCCATCCAGGTGGATGCCCTTTAATTTCCTCATTGCGGGACTAATAAAGGATTTATATATATATATATATATATATATACAGTATATACAGTATATATATATATATATATATATATATATATATATATATATATATAGTTTCGTCGGCCTCCGTCGGTCTATGATGACCATGGAAGAGAATCCTAAACGTCTACTCTGCTGGAACAGCACTGCCTGTGGCTGAACAGGCCGATGCGCGAATGACAGTCCCTGTCACACAGGTCACACTTGTGGGTGGTCTCCGTGCTGCTGGGTCTGTGGCAGTTCTTCCTGCGGGTCCTTTTTTCATCTGCTGCAGCAGTCAGTCTCTCTTCACCCGCCTTGAGCTGTCTGGTCAGGGTGCCTCTCCATTTGGAGCGGTCCGTTGCAAGGTCCTCCCAGCGCTCTGTGTTGATATCCAGGGCCTTCATGTCTCTCTTGCAGACGTCTCTAAAGCGCAGCTGTGGGCGGCCAACGTCTCTCCTGCCAGTTGCCAGTTCTCCATAGAGGACGTCTTTGGGGATTCTGCCATCCTCCATACGGTGAACGTGGCCTAGCCAGCGGAGCCTGCGCTGCCTGAGTAGAGTGAACATGGAGGGAAGGCCGGCACGGGACAGAACTTCTGTGTTGGGCACTTTGTCCTGCCAGGATATGTCCAGGATGTGGCGAATGCAGCGCAAGTGGAAGGAGTTCAGTCTCTTTTCCTGCTGG
The DNA here is from genome assembly GCA_020510985.1 of Pholidichthys leucotaenia. NCBI lineage: Eukaryota > Metazoa > Chordata > Actinopteri > Cichliformes > Pholidichthyidae > Pholidichthys > Pholidichthys leucotaenia. The sequence goes on from CM035848.1 coordinate 208,296,325, forward strand.
GCGTATGTTGTCCACGTCTCACTCCCATAGAGCAGTGTGCTGATGACGCAGGCGTTGTACACTGCCATCTTCGTCTTGACAGAGAGTTTGGGATTCTCCCACACTCGTGTGGTGAGGCGAGCGAGTGTGAAGGCTGATTTTCCAATCCTCTTGTTGATCTCTGTATCAAGGGAGAGGTTGTTGCTGATTGTGGACCCCAGGTACGTGAACTGATTCACGACCTCCAGCTTGTAGTCATCAATGGTGATGGTTGGTGGTGCTTCCGTGCCTTGCGCCAAGACGTTAGTCTTCTTCAGGCTGATGGTAAGCCCGAAGTCCTTGCATGCCTGGGAGAAGCGGTCCATCAGGGTCTGAAGCTCCTGCTGTGTGTGGGTTGCGACTGCAGCGTCGTCTGCGAACAGCATGTCTCTGATTAGAGCCTCGCGTACTTTGGTTCTGGCTTTCAGGTGGGCGAGGTTGAAAAGCCTGCTGTCAGATCTTGTGTGCAGGTAGATTCCCTCTGTTGCTGTGCTGAAGGCATGCCTCAGGAGCATAGCAAAGAAAATCCCAAAGAGGGTTGGCACAAGTACACAGCCCTGTTTCACTCCGCTGCGTATGTTGAATGGCTCTGAGACGTTGCCATCGTGCTGCACTATCCCCTGCATGTTGGTGTGAAACGATTCGATGAGGCTTTGCAACTTTGGTGGGCATCCTATCTTTGGCAGGATCTTGAAAAGGCCCTCTCTGCTGACCAGATCGAACGCTTTGGTGAGGTCGATGAAGGCGACGTACAGAGGCATGTTCTGTTCTCTGCATTTCTCCTGGAGTTGGCGGATGGAGAATATCATGTCTACCGTCGATCGCTCAGCGCGGAAGCCACACTGAGACTCGGGGTAGACACGTTCGGCAAGCTTCTGTAGACGAACGAGAACAACTCGTGCGTAGACTTTGCCAACAACGCTGAGGAGGGAAATGCCCCTGTAGTTGTTGCAGTCGCTTCTCTCCCCTTTGTTTTTGTAGAGGGTGATGATCTTGGCGTCCCTCATGTCCTGTGGTACGGCACCTTCCTTCCAGCACTGGCAGAGGACATCATGCAATGGCAGCAGTAGGGCGGTCTTGCAGTGCTTGATCAGGTCAGGGGGTATGCCGTCGTTGCCGGGTGCCTTGCCAGCGGCCAAGCTATCAATGGCCTTACTGAGTTCGTCGATGGTTGGCTCGGCGTCAAGTTCGTCCATGGATGGCAGGCAGTCGATGGCATCAAGGGCTGACGGTGTCACGGTGTTCTGTCTAGAGTAGAGGTCGGAGTAGTGTTCCACCCATCTCTCCATCTGCTTGTTCTTCTCTGTGATCATCTCCCCAGTGGAAGATTTGAGGGGGGCCGTCTTGCTCTGAGCCGGACCAAGTGCTTTCGTGATGCCATCGTACATACCACGGATGTTCCCTGTTATGGCAGCGGTTTGAATGTCTTGGCTGAGCTGAGTCCAGTACTCGTTGGCACAGCGCCGAGCAGTCTGCTGAACTTTGCTTCTCGCAGCCCTGAGAATCTGGAGATTCTTCTCGTTTGGGTACTTCTTGTACTCAGCAAGTGCTGAGCGCTTGGCTTCAATGACGGGGGTCATCTCGGTCAACTTGGCATCAAACCAGTCCTGTGACTTCGAGGTCTTCCTCCCAAAGGTAGCCAAGGCTGTGCGGTAGATGGTGTTTCGCAGCTCTTCCCACTTCTGCTTTGCAGATTCTCCTCCTTGTGGTACACCAAGTTCCTTCTCAAAGGTGGAGGCAAACTGCTCAACAAGTTCTGGTTGGGCCATCTTGCTGGTGTCAATCCGTGCCTTTCCAGGTTGTCTAGCATGATGGAATTTCTTCAGCTGCAGCTTGACCTTGCAACACACCAATGAATGGTCTGTGTCGCAATCTGCACTCTGGAACGAACGGGTGATTAGCACGTTCTTCAGTGAGGTGCGCCATGGTCAGGATCAAGTGTAGCTGGTGCCAGTGCTTTGAGCGCGGATGTTGCCAGGAAACCTTGTGTTGGGGCTTGGACTTGAAGAACGAGTTTGTGATGCACAGATCGTGATATGTGCAGAACTCGAGCAGCCGCTGTCCGTTGTCGTTCATTCTGCCCACGCCAAAAGGTCCAAGACAAGAGGGCCAGGAGTCGTGGTCAGCACCCACTCTGGCATTGAAGTCTCCAAGGAGAATGAGTTGTTCAGAGTTGGGGATGATCCTGACAGTTGTTGCGAGATTCTCGTAGAACTCGTCTTTTGCCTCTGGTGTGGCTGTCTGTGTAGGGGCATACACACTGACGAGGGTGACTGGGCCTTCAGTGGTGTTCAGGCGGAGGGTGAGGAGTCGTGCAGAGCCAGTGCTGCCCGGTTCCACCATCTTCAGCAAGGTGTTCTTCACTGCGAAGCCCACTCCGTGTTCCCTGTGTTCGTCACTGCCCTTTCCCTGCCAGTAGAACGTGTAGTCCTTCTCTCTCAGTGTGCCTGCATCAGCTAACCGTGTTTCCTGGAGAGTGGCGATATCCACTCCCAGTCTCTTCAGCTCATTATTGATGATGGCAGTCTTCCTGGTGTCGTTGATGTCCTTGAGGTTAGCAGCGAGTCCTGTCATCATAGTGCGGACGTTCCAAGTTCCCAGTTTTAGAGTTGGTCTCTTTTGTTTTATTGTCTTGCCTGGTGCGAAGGTTCTCAGCCTGCTGTTTGGATTTCTCCTTATCCCCATGCACCCAATGAGGAAAGCAAGCTGTGGTGGGACAACACCTTATTGGCTGGGGGCTGCCCAGCTTGAGGCGGGCGGTAGCTGTCCAGTGAGATCTGATGATCCCTCCCACCGTCGGGAACAACCCCTGGCGCCACGCTCTACGCCAATTGAGCAGTGGCTTATAACCGGTAACTGTCATTCCCCGTGTTTTGTCTACGCCAAAGGCGAAGCTGGAGTGTCCTCTCCAGTGATCCGGTGTTCTACCTTCCAGCGTTGGGCGTTGGTAGGATTCAAGCCTGGGCAAGAAGATATGGAGGACAAGATGTTGCCCATGCAGCATGTCCCCCCTCTCCACGTCACTGATGAATCCAAAGGAACAGCAGGGCTGCTACAGTTTGTCACCAGCGCCGTTGTAGGAGCTGCCAGAACGAGCCTTAGGGGCTCCGACTCCGGATTTTTCCTCAGGGTTGACTCCCGAAGCCTTTCCCGTGACCGGGTATGCCGCAAGGCAGCAGAGGTTTGAAATCAGGGTTTACCTTCCCCTAGATGGGCTACCTTCCCAGGTTGACGAGCCACCATCTACCCGAAGCATCTGGTTTTAAGGCGCCAGAGATCCGCCCTCGCCCCTTCTCCTATTAGTAAAAGCAGTTCCGCCGGGCTTAGAGACTAAACCACACAGGCAGGCTAGGAGTTGGACTTAGTTGTCAGAGGCTTTTCGAGACGCACGCCATAAGGAGCATTTTATGAGCACTGGGAGCTTCACCCCAGTGCCGCTCCTGGCTATGACAACCTTGGAACTATATATATACTATATATATACAGTATATACTATATATATATATATATATATATATATATATATATATATATATATATATATATATATATATATATATGTATAATCTCTCAAAAATGTGACAGCCCAAAAGAAAAAAAAAATCTCATTGAAAAATTTACTGTTCTTAATTTTCTGCTCCATGTGTAATCATTCTCCAGGATTTATTGGTTCACTTCCATTGTGGGAATCAAACAGTGCTGTGGTGTCAAAAAGTAAATGGCATGTTAACGGGATTTTATGTTATTTTAATGGAAAGAGGTGTAACAGTCAAAATATAATCACCCGTCATTTTATTTATATGATGATTCATTAATAGTTTTTTTTTTTCTTCCAACCACATTCACATTTTAATCACGGACTTAGTGTTGGAGTCTTTAGCATTTGGATGAATGAATGAATGAATGAATGAACAGGGGAAAAGGGTATGCAGAAGTAACTACATAGGAATATAAAACGAAAATAAATACTGAAACGTATGCCCAAGGGAGATGTGCTCACTCCAGAAGCAGGTCCAGAACGGCAGGAAGCCTCCACAAACTCTGATCTTTATGAGTGTCACCTGACACTGAAGTCAGCTTACCTGCACTATTTCTTTGATTTTTCAAAACATCTGTAAAAGTCAGTCCAAATGCTATAGTGTGAACCCAGCTTTAACTTAGGATAATTTAGGTAAACTGTGTATAACTTAGCTCAGCGCTCAGGAACTTTTACAAAAGGAGCACAACTTTCACCAACGTGTATTTCCAAATGTCGGTAAAATTTTCAAACAGCTTTTGCCAGTGTTTGCCAACAAACACCAGCAATCATTAACTTTTGCCAGCAGAGCCAGATGTTTGCCAAAATGTCAGTAAAAGTTGGTCCAAACGTTGTAGTGTGAATCCAACTTTATGCTCCACTTAAGAGACTACAAGAAATCACAGTAAAACATGAACATTTTTTCCATAACTATAACATTTTTAACCTTTTTTTGTATGTCAGTTTTAACTGGACAACAATAACAACAGGTTGACAGAAAAAACTGTCAGTGGCAATGTGAGAAAATTATGGTAACTAGTCTGGCCCTAATTCAGGTTCATTTTTTTTTCAGCCCCCCCTCCACACGCACATGCCTGTGCTGGTTCACAGAAAGAGTAGGTCATCTTCATTTTGGTCAAGGCTTTCTATGGCAGGTTCAGCAGCTGAGGGAGCTGACTTACATGAGTAAGAAGCTGATGTGCCAAAAACCTGCAAAACGTCATCAGGCAGCTTGTGCTCATAGCAAGCCTCACCAGACAACTTCGCACTATATCGGATAGACGGGATGGATTTAAGGGTTGGCAAGGACATTTGATTTCTAAGTTTGCTTTTTACCACACTCATCTGCCTGAATAATCTCTCAACTTCAGCATTTGAGTGTGGCAAGGACAACACAGACATAGCAGCCATGGCAAGTTCCTGAAACGGGTTGATATCAGCTGCATCCCTGAACTTCCAAATCTCACTCCAGAAGACCACTGTGTTTTTTGTTTCATTCCACCTGCTAAGATGAATGGCATGCCATTGCTGGACAATCTTATGTACCTCTGTAGCAGAATAGCCAAGGAGTTTGGCTATTGTTTCCATTTCATCCAGGCTCTTATTGTGCTTTAGAGTTCTTTCACATTGAAAACTGACATGTACTGCAATGCTTCAATGTTGTCCGGCAGTCTTACCCTTAACTCGTTAGTGAGGGAGATGGCGAAGGTTATACAATGCTTTTGGACGTTGTTCTTGTCCTCAGGTGCAAGTTTGAGCTCAGGTGCCTTTGACTCAAAAAGGTAACCAAGGTATGATATGGGACTGATGTAGCCATCAATTGGCTGTTTGAGTACATCATTATTTGCCAGTGGATTCAGCACCCTGCTACTCACAGACTTTATCAGGCTCACCAAGCTGTCAAGAAGTTTAAGAGGATCTACCTGCTGTCCCTCAAAAGCCTTGATGGCCAACTGTACCTCACCCAGCACCGACTTCAAAAAAGTCAGATACAAGATATTTTGATTATCTCTGTACATGGAGTATAAAAACTCAGCCATGTAGCAAAGTTAACTGGACTTGGTGAATGCAAAATGCAGTTTAAGTGTCTCCCACTGGTCCAAAATGCATGAAACTGCTGGGTCAATGGACAGCCAAGGTGTGGCACTCACCTTGGTTATATCTAAGGGTTTCTCCTCACAGTTGATGGTCTCATATATGGCCTTGTATGTCATGATCAATTAAGCTTGACAGCTCACGTGCACAATGCCACAGCACAGGTAGTAACCACACAAAGGGGAACATTTGAAAGTTTATTAAGTAGCAAAAACAAGCGTACAGCTGCAGAAACAGTCATTCACCAGAGGAATCCCCCTGTGGAGAGAAGACAACAGCTGTGAGCAGAGGAATGGAGTAAGGGGAAATGGGCAAGCCAAAATGCCACTTACTTGGGAATCCAGGGAGAACCGGCAGGGACCCAGCGAGGAATAGACGAACCAGTAGGGTGTGGGGGAGATGAGCTGATGGTGCCTGACCGGGTGGAGTAGGAAGCTGAGGGAGTGTGAGATGTGGCAGGAGAGCGCGTGCAGCCCTAGAGACACACCTGCATGGTGGCAGCAACATGAGGGAAGAGGAGAAACAAGGTTAGACAACGTGTCGAAACCTGTAACTTATACTTGCTTGTCTATATTCGGGTAGTATACCCAGACGAGCCAGCGTTGACTGCACAGAGAGAGCCTCCTTAAGTACGCTGGCTGATAACCGAGCGCAGGTGTGTCTTCTGCCTCAGGTGCAGTGATGAGTTAGTAAATGTGAGGCAGGATGGGAGGGGCGCACTCTTGCTGCCCACGGCATTGTAGGCCTCCCTGCACTTTGGAGAAGCTGAAAACCAGTTATGTTTCCTGTACCAAGTATTCCAAACTATGGGGGATGATGTCATTGGAAGCATGACTTACAACAAGCTGCAGAGAGTGACATAATCAGCAAATAAAAACCAGATCTTTGAGGCCATACGCCTCTTTCAGCACTTTATGGATGCCATTAATAATCCAGGTCATAATGGAGGCATTGTTAGTCCCTCTCCTGAGGAGTTTCTCTTTTTTAAGACAACACTTCTCCAGGAAAGCCACAACTGCTCGGGCTATAGATCTGGCATCTCCTCCCTCCAACTCAACAAGCCCCAGAAATGTCGAGACAATCGTGTGTTTGGTATCACTGAAGTACCTTATCAGAATCAGAATCAGAATCAGAATCAGAATCAGGTTTATTGCCATTGTTCATGTAGTACACAAACTAGGAATTTGTCTCGGTACAATGCTGCAACATTAAACATGATAAGATAAGAGAAATAAACTATACATGTAATAAAGTGTAGGATAAGATTAAGTGATACTGGTCAACAGTTAAAATATATATTAGCCAGCAGCAGATACTGTGGAGAACTATATAGTGCAGTCGGTAATGCAGGAAGAAAACAGTGATGATTGACATGAGTCTGGTTGAGCTGCTGTACATGGTGCACGAGAGTCACTTAGTGTTCAGCAGTCTAATGGCAGAGGGGAAGAAGCTGTTCATGTGACGGGAGGTTTTAGTCTGGATGGACCGAAGTCTTCTACCAGAGGGGAGGGGGGCAAACAGTACGTGACCAGGGTGTGAGGGATCGGCTATGATCCGGCCAGCACGCCTCCGGGTCCTGGAGATGTACAGATCCTGGAGAGATGGGAGCTTGCAGCCGATCACCTTCTCAGCAGTGCGCACGACGCGCTGCAGCCTTAGTCTGTCCCTGGCAGTGGCTCCTGCGTACCACACTGTTATGGAGGTGGTGAGGATGGGCTCGATGATGGCTGTGTAGAACTGCACTAACATCTTGGTGGGTAGCTTGAGCTTCCTCAGCTGCCGCAGGAAGAACATCCTCTGCTGGGCTTTTTTGATGAGTGAGCTGATGGTCAGCTCCCATTTGAGGTCCCTGGTGATGGTAGTGCCTAGGAAGCGGAAGGAATCAGCAGTGGTGATGGGAGAGCCTGAGAGGGTGAGGGGGGGCAGAGGAGTAGTGACTTTCCTGAAGTCTACAATCATCTCCACTGTCTTCAGAGCGTTCAGCTGCAGGTTGTTATTGCTGCACCAGGACGCCAGCTGGGCCACCTCTCTCCTGTAGGCGGACTCGTCGCCGTTGGAGATGAGCCCGATGAGGGTGGTGTCGTCCGCAAACTTGATCAACTTGACAGACTGGTGGCTGGAGGTGCAGGAGTTGGTGTAAAGGGAGAAGAGTAGGGGGGAAAGTACACAGCCCTGGGGTGATCCGGTGCTGATGCTAGTATAGTCTGAGACAGTCTTTCCCAGCCGCACATGCTGCCTCCGGTCCGTCAGGAAGTCGATGATCCACCTGCAGAGGGAGTCAGGCACGTTGAGCAGGGACAGCTTGTCCCGGAGCAGAGCGGGGCGGATGGTGTTGAATGCGGAGCTGAAGTCCACAAACAGGATCCTGGCGTAGGTTCCCGGGGAGTCCAGGTGCTGCAGGATGGAGTGGAGGGCCAGGTTGACTGCATCGTCTACAGACCTGTTGGCTCGGTAGGCAAACTGCAGCGGGTCCAGGAGAGGGGTGGTGATGGACTTGAGGTGGGACAGGACCAGGCGCTCAAAGGACTTCATGACTACAGAGGTGAGCGCTACAGGTCTGTAGTCATTAAGTCCAGTGATCCGTGGCTTCTTGGGGACAGGGATGATGGTGGAGGATTTGAGGCAGGATGGCACGTGGCATAACTTAAGGGAGGTGTTAAAAATGTCTGTGAATACAGGAGCCAGCTGTTTCGCACAGAGTCTCAGGGTGGAGGGAGACACGCCGTCTGGGCCGGGGGCCTTGCGCGGGTTCAGTCTGGAGAACTGTTTGAGCACATCCTGCTCACTGATGATAAGGGGAGGGGGGGGGGGAGGGGGGGGTGCCTTAAATGAAGTAGGGAATGTGGAGGCTGTGGAGCTGGAGGGAGGGGGGGAGTTGGACACAGATGACGAGGTGTCAAAACGGGCATAGTGTTGGGACAGTCTCTGACAAAGGGCTTTGTCATCCTGACCTTTAGGAGCCTGAGGCCGATAGTTGGTGATCTGCCTCAGTCCTCTCCACACGGAAGCCGAATCATTAGCAGTGAACTGCTGCTGGAGTCTCTCTGAGTACACAGATTTAGCCCTCTTCAGCTCTCTGTTAAACCGGTATTTAACCTCCCTGTAGCAGTCCCTGTCTCCACTTTTCAGCGCTGCTTCCTTCTCCTTCCTGATCTGTCTGAGCTTAGCTGTGAACCAGGGTTTGTCATTAGAGTAACTCACCCTGGTGCGTGATGGAAGAATGTTCTCTTCACAAAAGTGGATATATGAGTTCACAGTGTCCGTGTACTCATCCAGATCATGCGTGGCTCCTTTAAGCATGCCCCAGTCAGATATTTCCATGCACGTTTCCAGCTTCTCCTCAGCTTCACTGGTCCGTATCTTCGTAGTGCTCACAACAGGTTTAGTGAGCTTCAATCTCTGTCTGTATGTGGGAATGAGGTGAACCATCACGTGATCAGATAATCCCAGCGCAGCTCGAGGGACAGCGTGATATGCGTCTTTCACTGTGGTGTAACAGTGATCCAGTGTGTTTAATCCTCTGGTGGGGCATTTAATAAACTGTTTGTAGCGGGGGAGATCGTGGCTCAGATTGCACTGATTAAAGTCGCCAGCCACAATAATCAGCGAGTCTGGAAAACTCCGCTCTGTGTGTTGAATGTGATCCGCGAGCACGCGCTGAGCTTCGCGCGTGTCCACGTCGGGAGGGGCGTACACAGCGATCAGTATAAAAGAAGCAAACTCCCGCGGGGAATAGAAGGGCTTGCAATTGATAACAAGAAATTCCAAGGCAGGAGAACAGTGTTTGGAAATTACCGTTACATCAGAGCACCAGATGCAGTTGATGTAGAAGCAGACTCCGCCTCCTGTGGTCTTGCCGGAAAGCTCTGTGTCACGATCAGCACGGAAGAGCTGGAAGCCGTCGAGGCGCAGCGCGCTGTCCGGTATATTTTCCCGGAGCCAGGTCTCAGTAAAGCAGAGGACAGCTGAGGAGGCGAGGTCCTTAAAACGCATCAGCAGTCTCAGTTCATCCACCTTGTTAGTGAGAGAGTTGGTATTGGACAGAAATATGCCAGGCAGCGCCGTTCGCGAGCCTCTCCTGCGAAGTCGCACGAGAGCGCCCGCTCGTCTTCCTCTCTTCCGCCGTCTCACTTTCCGAGCCAAACAATAAACCAGATCGGCGGCAGGGGCTAGAAAAACTGGGAGGAGGTCCGTGGGGGTGAAAGTCCTGATATTTAAAAGTTCTTCACGGGTATAAGTGCAAGCAGACACACAATTGACAAACAAAAACAAACAAAGAGCGCAGCGAAGCACCATGTCGACCGCTGTGGGCGCCATCTTGGATCAGACAACCCCCATGTACTTAGAAACACTTAAATCTGTGGACTCATCAAGGAGGAAGCTAAAACTCTGGTCACCCACATCTGCAACCAACTTTTTTAGAAAGTATGGTGCTAGAACACCACTAATCATTTACGTGCACTTTGTCCTGTGCATTTTGAAGTGAGTAGCAGCAGTGGAGTCTGAGAAAGCAAACTTTACATGCTTCCCCAATGTGATCACATGCCAGAATGGAAGTGTTCAGCAATAGCTAATGCCATGGTGGCTTCAGCCCTTTTTGCAGAGTCAGTTTTCTTTCTTATTAGTAGCAGCTTGGTTTGGGTGGAACTGTTATACGGCTTTGCCTTTTGAATGTTTTAGAGTTGTGTGTTTTTTTACATAGCAAAGTTTGGCGTAGAAATCAGTCTTACAATACAGGGAATATGCCCATGTATCATTTCCAATAAACGGCTTCAACCAGCCTTTGAATTCAGGGTTTGATTCCTACTCCTTTCTGTATTTTTGAGTGTACAGTTTAGACTGTGACATGATGAGCTAGCTAGATATTTAGTTTGTCACAGAGAGAGACACGCACACAGTGGACGAGGTGATTACGCGACCGAGGCTGTGAGTCAGATGGAGTGATTTAGTGTGACACTAACTGACAGTGTAGAAACATTTACATCCCGCTCTGTAAAACAGGGCAGGTTTGGCATGGGGTTTGCACACGCGCAATTCATTTGCAATCTGGATCTGGACACAAGTGGTGTGGATCTCCTCTCTGACTGCAGCTATGCTAACTGCTGCACAGTGTTGCTAGATATACAATAGTTTTAAAGCCTATACAATATATGATCAATACTTTTTGAAAAGGCCAAATATACGATAAACAAACAATGAAAAAACAAAACAATGTTTTGATTTACGTAAACACCCACACATCACCAGAAACTAACTCTTACCCGATCAGCTCATACCTGGCTGGCTGGCGCCTCCTCACTGTCTGCTAGTCAGTCACATCAGCAGCACTCAGCTCATGTTTGTTTACTGTACTAGCACCGCAACAAACATAAAAAGTGAACATGAGTTCAGACTCGGAGGGAAAAAAGTACTAAAAGAAAAGAGTCCGGCAACAGACACAGATGCTGGTAAGAAAACCATGCACCCCTGCTGGGGCGGTCACAGCAGCTTTCTCGCCCTGCCTTGGCGTTCATTATACCATACTGCATACATTTAAGGGATGGTTTCAACCTGTTGCTGGGAACAAGGCTAAAGCACTTTGCTGCTGCTGCAGCATTCAATTGGTGTCAGACATTGCAGTTCTGAAAAAACTATTATTAATTTATTGTAACTGCAACACTGCTGCTGCACGAGGCTACTGTGAGACTGATCAAAACCACCTGTGATTGCTTTGGGATGGGAAGGGGATAAGAGAGCCTCACGGTATCACCCACTGCTTGTTGAGGATAGTAACTGCAGAACAATCGTGTTTTCATGTCAGTCTCCATAACACCAGAAAAACTCCCTAGATTTGTCACTTTTGACCAAAAAAAGTCACCAAGAGGGCCTGAAAAGTCGCCAGATTTAGCGAGAAAGTCGCCAAGTTGGCAACACTGACACTGAAGTCCTGAGGCCTGTCTCGAGCAAATTGGGTGTGGCCAAATGAGGCTTGTGTCGAGGCCCGTATCGCATTTCAGAAGATCACAGGACCAAAGACAAATGAGGCCCCGTTTCTCTAGAAATCACGTGACTGCCTCACGTGACTGCTCACCCTCTCCACCTCAAGCTCCCGGATGAACAGTGGCCAGTGGGGTCTCCTCCTCTTCCTCATGCCCATATCATCTCCTTTGTCTTGTCTGTGTTGAGGGTGAGGTTGTTGTCCTCACACCATGACACCAGGCTGGCCACCTCCCTCCTGTAGGATGTTTTGTTGTCACCAGTGATGCCTCCTATCACTGCTGTGTCATCTTCGAACTTTAAGATGAGATTGTCCTTGTGGGAGGTAACACAGTCATGGGTGAAGAGGCTGTAGAGGATGGGACTGAGAACACAACCTTGTACAACACCTGTGTTCGTGATGATGTTAGCTGAGGTCTTGTTACCCATCCTGATATACCATGACTGATATATTGTGATATATTGAAACTTTATTGATATCCCATGTTCAACATAAATTCATCTGCCATGCAATACTTCATATGGGGATTCTAACATAATACTTTTTCATTCATCTTCATCTTCTTCGGCTTAATCCTTTTCGGGTCGCGGGGTTGCTGGAGCCTGTCCCAGCATCTTTGGGCGAGAGGCAGGGTACACCCTGGACAGATCGCCAGTCCATCACAGGGCCAACACAGAGAGACAGACAACCATTCACTCTCACAGTCATACCTAAGGACAATTTAGAATCCTCAGTTTTGATGCCAATTAACCTAACTTGCATGTTTTTGGCATGTGGGAGGAAACTGGAGAAATCCCGGAGTAAACCCACGCAGACACGGGGAGAACATGCAAACTCCACACAGATCACTGTTGGTCAGGGGCTGGGATCGAACCCAGGATCCCCCGGCCAAGGGTGAGTTGCTGTGCTGCCGCAGTGCTAACCATTCCGTCACCGTGCCGCCCAACATAATACTTAAGTAAATACTTATTCAAAGGGATAGCAGCACACAGAGCAATAGTAAACATACCAGTGGATCTGTAAATTAATAATGATAATAATGATACTTAACATAATACTTAAGTATCATTATTATTATTATTATTATTAATTTACAGATCCACTGGTATGTTTACTATTGCTCTGTGTGCTGCTATCCCTTTGCTGCTGCAATCCTGTAATTTCCCCATTGTGGGACTAATAAAGGTTTATCTTATCTTATGTCGCCCACATGTAATATCACAGTAGGACTGTACTGTTGTACATCAAATGACCAGCAGATGTCAGTACTCCCAAATTGAGCTGTTAAATGGGGCTTTGTGTAATCAGCCTTTTGGTGAAGCAATTGGCCAGAAAGATCCGACACATTCACGGGGCTTCATTACACCATCACTACTGGCCACTGGCCCGCATTTTTTTTTTGTTTGTTTTTTTGTGCAGTGCTTTTTGTGGGTTGTGTGTCATGTCAAGGTTGTCCATCTTATATATACCGTATGTTATAAAGTTATTTTAAAAAAAAGGCCTGGCATTTGAGCTAACTTCGAGCTAACTGCTTCCTAACTTTCAAAGCTGGCTGCAAATCTCACGAGACAACCTATGACTCCACTTGACTGGGTGCTTGGTTTGCGCTATCTACTGGACTGAAAATGCAATTGGTTGAATACCCAGGAGAGTATGCAATGATGACATGAATATGCATAATTAATATAGCTCGATCCATGCGTTTAGGGATCGGTAGATTGTGGATAGTGTCAAGTATTGTGATCCATCACTGAATCAATCTTTTGTCCTACCCCAATATGTGTGTGTGTGTACATACTGTATATTAATCACAGTTTGAGGCAAAGATCATGTAGAAGAGTGGGTGACCATCAATGAGTGGAAGTCTGGGTTTCTTTTAAACATGACAGAAGGAGCCACACAGAAAAGCACAGATAAGCAGTGTCATAGATGTAATGAATCTATAACTAGATGGCACTCAGACAGCGCATACCTCCTCCAAGGTTCTGTCCGTCGCTCCCTTTGTCCTCCCCTCTGTCCCTTTGTCCATCCATATCACCATCCATCTGTACATTGCGAGATAGGGCCTTAGCAGAGGTATGCATGGATTACCTCCAACATCTAATGAGTTCATCTTTGGGCCAAGAGCCACCTCTGGTGAAAATGTCATCCAAATCAATCTAGGAGTTTTTGCATGATCTTGCTAACAGACAGAGAAACTGAAGCAAAAACAATATGACTACATTACACAGTCCCTCCAGGATTTCACGGGATGTTTTTATGATTGTTGTGGCCCAAAAAGTCTGAATTCGTGGGAGCTTTTTTAAAAAGTTGCGATAAAAGTTGCAATGTTTTTAGAGTGTTTTTTTGCACTAAAAGTTATGGGAAGAATTACAAATTTTAAAGCAGAAGGTTTTTTTCCAGTTTACTACAGTGACATTCTATATAACAAGGCAAGAAACGCACAGGATTGTCAAAAACAATATGGCTACATTACACAGTCCCTCCAGGATTTTGTGGGATGTTTTTATGATTGCTGTGGCCCAAAAAGCCTGAATTCGTGGGAGCTTATTTAAAAAGTTGTGATGTTTTTAGAGTGTTTTTTGCACTAAAAGTTGTGGGAAGAATTACATATTTTAAAGCAGAAGGTTTTTTTCCAGTTTACTTCAGTGGTAATCTATATAACAATGCAAGAAAAGCACAGGATTGTCAAAAATGTCCTATTACAGTGATTTGTAAATTAAGCAGAAACTTCTGCTATACAGAAAAACTCTTTAGTACAACAGCAAATACAGACTTAAACACAATATCCATTACAACAGCTAAACTGCATTGAATGCATGTTAAAGAGTAGGGTTTTGGAAATCATTAGCAGTGCCTTCATTTGAAAACTCCCTACGGTCCCCAAGCACTCACTACCAAGCGGAGAGGAAAAAAATAATTTATTCTGTTGCTCTGTGTCGTCTATAGGAGTCTGTGTTTTTCTGAAAAAAAAAAAATTACAGACAATATTCTCTCCCTTTCCATGCTGCACGTTGGTCTTGACACACACACTTGCCTCTTCAGACACACATCTTTCATTTATGGCGGGGATGGGGGGGGAGATTGTCTGTCCAGACTGGAGATTCACAGCTTTAAAGCTCATTGAACAGATGCAGTAATGATTTTACCTCTAAAGATGTATAAAATGTTTAAATACTGGCTGTAGTGTTAGATTTGCTCTTGTGTTTGTGGTTTTATGGAGTCTCTCCTCACGCGCACTCCCACAACGGGGTGCTTTTGGGGCAGGCAGATGTTTTTCAACACAAACCCAGCGCTTTGTACACACGGTCAGGACGGAGATGTGGCGAGACGTCCACCGGCAGGCTGGGGGAGATGGTGCTGGAAAGCTCGCTGGTGAGTGTTTTTTTTTTAAGTCACACACTCTTTTTTGCTAATATGTTCTGTAATGTTCACTGTAAACACGGAAGTGAATGCGGTGCAGCGATGTATTTGGTTGGTTAGACTTAGCATTTGCGTGCCAGTCAGAGACAAATTTGATTGGTGAAATTAGCAGAAATTGACGAGGACTGGCCAAAATTGCAGGAAAGTTGTGGTGATTGGATAAAATTACAAGGTCGCACAATAGTTGCGCTGATTGGGTGATTTTGTGTGAATTGATGCGACTGCAACATCGCGAAATCCTGGAGGGACTGACTATATGGCTACATTATAATAACAAGACTGTCATAATTGTATTGACCATATATTGGGGCTGGGCAATTCAACCTTAAATCAGCATCATGGTTTATTGAATCTTTCAGGTCGTTTTTCTATTTTTTTCCTCCTTTCTTCTCCCTTACAGTTTACTGACAAGGTCCATAATTATTAAGCAATATTACACAACAGTGCAGTATTTGATTTTTTTTTTTTGACTTTGTATACTTTATTGATCCCCAAAGGGGAAATTGAGGGCATCCACCTGGGTGGATGAAGCAGCCACGGTACAGCGCTATCCCTTTACCATTCACACACACATTCACACCTAGGGACACTTTTAGAGTCTCCAGTTAACCTAACCTGCATGTTTTTGGCTTGTGGGAGGAAACCGGAGAACTCCCGGAGTAAACCCACGCAGACACGGGGAGAACATGCAAACTCCACACAGATCACTGTTGGTCAGGGGTTGGGATCGAACCAGTGATCCCATGGCCAAGGGTGAGTTGCTGTGCTGCTGCAGTGCTAACCACTGCGCCACCGCGCTGCCCAATGTATGTGTCTGATATCAGTATGATATCACCATGGTGCTTAGTAAACGAGCATAATAGAACAGGCCTATTGTGATTTCACAAACAAACAAGAGGGCACTCAGAGAGCGCATACCCCCGCCAAGGCTCCCTCCCTCCCTCCCTTTGTCCGTCCATTGCGAGATAGGGCCTTGGCGGAGGTATGCACTCACAGATCACCTCCAACATGTAATGAGTTCATCTTTGGGCCAAGGGCCACCTCTGGTGAAAATGTCATCCAAATCCATCTATGAGGTTTTTTGCGTGATCCTGCTAACAGAGAAATGGCAGCAAAAACTAGAAAAGTACTCAGAAAGCGCAGACCTCCAGCAAGCAGCTCATTTCCCCCAAATGACATTGTTAGAAATGCAGCAGTTTTCTAAATGCAACATTTCTGCATTTGATATCGATGAAAAATACTAATTTAAGTTTCCTTCTATAAGATTTATTGAAATAACAAATAAATAGTATTAGGTAACTTAGCTCCAGAAATTCTGGTGTACCAGCAACAGTAGAATTTAACCAAGTTGATACTGATTTTTCCTAAAAATTCTTGGCTCTAGGTAAAAATTCCTGGATCCAGGTGGTGATCCGGATCACCACAAAAAAATCATTTGTTCCCCATGCCATTACACACCTTTACTGAAAATTTAATCAAAATCCATTCATAAATTTTGGAGTAATGTTGCGCAGGGACAGACAAAGCAATGCCGGTGTCGTGTCTATAAGTGATCAGCTGCCAAAAATTGATCACCAGGTGCTATATTGTATTTATGGGGTTATATTAGCCGTAAAATATATATTTATGCCTTGGTGAAAATGGAGGCATACGGTAATCACTCAGTGTATCTGTGGTTGTATCTGTCTGTCTGTCTGCCTGTCTGTTTCAGCTCGCCCGGTCAAAATTAAGTGCAACTAAAGGCTTGCATCATTGTATCGCCATATTTTCTTGACTTTTAATTTGCCAGAATTCCGAGATAAGGCTTTGTTTTTGAAATAAACACAAATTTAACTCACCTGTACCTTCAGTGGAGTCGGGAAAAGGTATTGTAATAGCTATGCCGAGCCACTAGAGGTGGCACTGCAACTTTTTTACAGTACAACATAGCACGTTTTTATTACAGCATGTGGAGCTGAACTGTTATAAAATAGCCGTTACTGGGAAAAAAAAAAAAAAAACACGCTTTCATCAACTACACCATTTATTCATCACATCTATTGTTTTCACAATGGTTTTGCTGTTTAGTTTTGCAGAGGAAGGACAAGGTAAAACTCATCAAAAACTCACTAAAAACTGCAAGCCCCAGCATTCCTCGCCTGCAAATGAGCACAGTGAACTGTGCATGCGCCTGGAAACACCCGCCAGAGGGAAGTACTGAGCAATTCACCAATACATACTGGGTGAACAAATGTCCATCTTTTTACATGTCTGTTTTCTTCCTCTGCCACTAAACAGCAAAAGCTCCTGTTCGTCTTGTCATTGTATTCATGTACCTCCAATGCTTCCCCCATTTCAAACATCTGCCACCGTGCTCTTTTGTGTTTGGACTGCAGCTGTTCAAATCAGTTTGGTGGCTCTTGGCTGCTTCCAACAGTACAGGCATGTGAACTGCAGATTATTTTCACTGCGCATGCATGTACTCCAAAACTACTGGATGGCTTTGGATGAAATTTTTTTACCAGAGGTGGTCCTTGGCCTAGAGGGTAACCCATAATATCTTGGTAATGATCCAAGAATGCATACCTCTGCCAAGGCTCTGGCACCGATGCATCAGCACCTTGGTGCTTTCATTCAACAGGTAAACAATACTGAGTTAGGTATAATAACATATATTTAACACGTATGATGCATTTTGTGCGGGAAACAAACTTGATGTAGGATTAAAAGCAATTAAAATAATGCAGTCACAAAGTTACATGGAAAAATACATAGATTTACTGGATATATACATGTAGATACTGTATAAATACATATTTTATG
Organism: Pholidichthys leucotaenia; assembly: GCA_020510985.1. Classification (NCBI taxonomy): domain Eukaryota; kingdom Metazoa; phylum Chordata; class Actinopteri; order Cichliformes; family Pholidichthyidae; genus Pholidichthys; species Pholidichthys leucotaenia. The sequence continues at coordinate 208,314,156 of CM035848.1, forward strand.
TGTCAACAATGGACAATTACAGTGCACTTTTTGGCACGACACAAGGCAAAAACAATATAGATGAAACATTGTCCAGTGCTGTGTGTTTACATACCGTGTGGGTATCATGCCTCACAAGACATCCTTAGCCTGTCTGACGGTACTCTGTTCCTTCTTCTTCTTCTAGATTTGATTGACGGTTGGCAACCAGCTTACAGGTGCATTACCACCACTGACTTGATTATCATCACTCTATATCTTTGTATAAGGAGCTACAACTCCTTATGTATGAAAAAATTATCCGTCTTGGCCGTGGCCAGAAATCTGGTTAACATGGGCGTGGCCTTTGTTCCTTGTGCCATTACACACCTTTCCTGAAAATGTCATCAAAGTCCATTCATAAACCGCAGTTTGCTTGCTTTTTGTTGGCGTCTTCAGATGAAATAATGTCAGCCATCACATACTGTGTCTGGGTGCAGAGAATCAGAATCAGAATCAGAATCAGCGTTATTGGCCAAGTATGCACAACACATACAAGGAATTTGACTTTGGCTAAAAAAAAAAAAAAAAAAAAAAGGTGAGGTGAACATAACTCCATGGATCTTGAAGTGGTGGACACATCTTAAAGGGGAAGCTCCATATTATTATTATTTCCCCCCCAAAAAAATTCCAGCATGCACACCGTTATCCAGATCACCACCAAAATCTAATCATCTGTTCCCTGTGCCATTACACACGTTTCCTGAAAATTTCATCAAAATCCATTCAGAACTTTTGAGATATGTTGCTAACAGACAGACAGACCAACCAACGCCACTAAAACCATCACCTCTTCCCCTTGGCAGAGGTAAAAAAAAATAAACATTGTCCAGTGCTGAAGTTTACTGTGTTTAAATACCGTGAGGGTCATGTGGCTCGCATCCTTGTCTGCTTGCCAGAGTTATGTTCACACACACTCCAAACCCAGTCTTAAACCGCACACTTTGCTTGCTTTTTCTAGAGTCTTCAGATGAAATAATGTCAATCATCACACACTATGTGGATGGAGATCACATTCCTTTTCGTTCCAAGCCGTTTTACTTTATCTGCAGTATTTGGCGGTAAGAGTGCACTGCTTCCGGGTTGCAGAGGTGCATGGCCATGCACATAACTCCATGGATACATCTTAAAGGGACAGCACATGAAAAGCGCAATATTAATATGTAATATTCAAAAAATTCCTGGATCCAGATCGTGAGCCGGATCACCACCAAAATCTAATCATCTGTTCCGTTTGCCATTACACAACTTTCCTGAAAATTTCATTAAAATCCATTCAGAACTTTTTGAGTAATGTCGCTAACAGACAGACAAGCAAATCAACCAACCAACCAACCAACCAACGCCAGCAAAAACATTACCTCCTTCCTTGGCGGAGGTAATAAAAACAGGGTCAGAAAAAACAACAAACTATATTCAGCATGGGTTTGAAAACCTGACTCAAAGGATTACTTATGGGAAACTCTCCTGCAAGTAGTCTACACCTAAAACACTGAGTACATTGATTACATTATAAGAAGAAAAATGCAAGGAAATTCCAAACTTTTTAGTGGATATAATACCAAAGGAAGTATTTTTAAAAGTGCAGCAGTTTTTTTTCTGGTGTCTATTTGTGCAAAACTTGGGGGAAAAAAACTACAGGCCATCAAATCAAATTCAAATGTATGACTCCTTCAAAAAACAACGGTAAGATTAACTGTTTTCTCAAATCAAATCAAATCAACCTTTATTGTCATGTTGCTGTACATACAACTGTCGTGCAGGCAAAATGAAATTACGTTTCTCTAGGCATCCATATATGTAAAAAGAACACAACTTAAAGCACACTCACTTACCCCCCACCCCAACACAGCCATTCACACAACCCTAAGACACATTTATGTTATTACAGTAATATTAACTTTTTACAGTTGCAGTTTAAAGTGATAATAACTACCTATGTATAAAATACCAATTAAAGTGGCTGAGTGAGTCAAAGTGGCTACTTGAAACTAACTAGAACTATAATATACATAAATATACAGTACATAATGTCCATAAGGTGCAGTAGCATGTATGAAAGATTCCGGCTCAACTGTTCAGTATCCTAACAGCTTGTGGAAGGAAGCTGTTAATCAGTCTGGTGGTTCTGCCTCTGATGCTCCAGAATCGTTTGCCAGAAGGCAGCAGTTCAAAGTGTTTATGCAGAGGGTGAGAATGGTCCTTGACAATGTTTAGTGCCCTGCTCCTACAACGGCTCTGAAAAAGTTCTTGGACAGAGGGGAGGGAAACTCCAATTACCCTCTCAGCAACCTTGACTATCCTCTGCAGGGCTTTTTTGTCTGACATACTGCAACTGGAGTACCATGTTGCAATGCAGTACGTCAGAACACTCTCCACAACACCTTTGTAGAAGGTCCTGAGGATGCAGATGGGGAGAGAGGCCTGTTTGAGTTTCCACAAGAAGTGCAGTCTCTGCTGGGCCCGCTTCCTGATCCCCAAGGAATTCTTGCTCCAGGTCAGGTCCTGCGAGATCTGCACTCCGAGGAACTTGATGTTCTCCACTCTCTCCACCGAACGGCCGCTGATGCTGAGAGGGGCGTGTTCAGGCCGTGACCGCCGGAAGTCGATAATCATCTCCTTTGTTTTGTCCACAATGAGTGCCAGATTGTTCTCCCTGCACCAGCCCTCCAGGTCTCTAACTTCTTCCCTGTACACAGATTCCTCATCCCTTTGAATAAGTTCCACCACTGTGGTGTCGTCTGCAAACTTCATAATCTGGTTCCCCTCGTGTCTGGACACACAGTCATGTGTTAGAAGTGTAAACAACAGTGGACTGAGTACACAGCCTTAAGGGGTTCCAGTGCTCAGCGTGATGGAGTTGGAGATGTTGTTTCCAACACAGACAGACTGAGGTTTCTCGGTCAGGAAGTCCAGGATCCAGAGACATGTGGCGGTGTTTAGACAAAGAAGGACTATTTTCTCCATCAGTTTCTGGGGAATAATGGTGTTGAATGCTGAACTGAAATCAATGTACAGGAGTCTGGCTTAGGTGTCTTTCTGCTCCAGGTGGGTGATGACAGAGTGCAGGGTGGTGACTATAGAATCCTCTGTGGAGCAATTTGAATGATACACAAACTGGAGTGGGTCATGTGATGCAGGGAGGCAGGCTGTGATGTGTAGTTTGACAAGCTATTCAAAACACTTCATCACAATTGGTGTCAGTGCAACGGGACGATAGTCATTCAGACAAGACAGAACTGGTTTCTTTGCCACCGGTACTATGGTAGAGGTCTTAAGGCATCTGGGAATGATGGCCTGGCTCAGGGAGATGTTATAAATGTCAATCAGGACATCCGCCAACTCACGCGCACAGACTCGGAGCACACGTCCTGGGATGTTGTCCGGACCTGCAGCTTTATGTGGGTTGACCCTGATTAGGGTCCTCCGTGTGTCCACTGCATTGATGGTGATAGCTGGCCCAACAGATGGTAAATCGTAAATGGCATTCACTTATATAGCGCTTTTATTCTCACCTCTTGATGACCAAAGCACTTTACAGATCCTGCTATCCACCCATTCACACACACATTCACACACTGATGGCAGCATGCTACCTAACATGGCGCTTTCAGACCCACCAGGAGCAATTGGGGGTGAAGTGTCTTGCCCAGGGACACAACAGTAGGATATCCGGGGAGAGCAGGATTCGAACTGCCAACCATGCGGTTATTGGACGACCTACTCTACCTCCTGAGCCACTGCCGCCCAGATGAGAGGCCCATCTCTGGAGATGGGCCAGCCCTCCCTCTGATTGTCAGGTTTGATGCTTCAAAACAAGCAAAGACGTTGTTGAGCCTGTCTGGAAGTGAAACGTCATCATCACCGACCCCGAGCCTAGACTTATAATCTGTCAGCGCCCGAACTCCCTGCCATATCCGTTTGGTGTTTCCCTGTGTCACGGAGGTGTCCCTGGGTTTTCTCCACATAGGCGCGTTTCGCCATCTTAATTCCCTTTGAGAGCACAGACCTAGCTGAGCGGAGGGCAATCCTGTCCTTCGCTCTGAAGGCTGCATCTCTGGCTGTTAGCAGCGAGCGCACCTCTGCAGTCATCCAGGGTTTATAGTTGCCCCTTGCAGTGAAGGTCTTCACTATAGTGACATCCTCTGTGCACTTCGCGATGTAGCTGGTGACCGTTTCAGCGTACTCCTCCACATCTGTCCTGTCTCCCTGGGAGCTGCTATTTTAAAAACCTCCCAGTCTGTGTAATCCTTCCTTTTTAATATAGCTTACGTTTAAGGAGGGATTTTGTGTCTATTAACCCCACTTTTGTTCTGTTGTTATTTGATCCATACTGCTGGTTGACCTCCAATAATGTACTTGGCTTCTTACTGTTATGTTCTTAAAGTCTGTCCTCTCCATCCTCCCTATCCTCTCACCCCCAGCCAGTCACAGCAGATGACTGCCCCTCCCTGAGCCTGGTTCTGCTAGAGGTTTCTTCCTGCCAAATGGAAGTTTTTCCTCTCCACTGTCGCTAAGTGCTTGCTCATAGGGGATCATCTGATTGCTGGGTTTTTCTGAGACTGTGTGTTTTTTTCTGCACTGTGGCGCCATGAGACGGCTTCTGTTGTGATGTGGCGCAGTATAAATAAAGCTGAATTGAACTGAATTGTATGCAGAAAACAGTCCTGAAGTGCCAAGGCTGCACCCTCTGGCCAAATCCTGATTTGTTTCTCTACTGGCCTGCTGCGCTTCAGTAAAGGTTTGTAGGCAGGCACCAGCATCACGGATAGGCAGTCAGAATGGCTGAGGTGGGGGCGAGGTGTTGCCTTGTATGCATCTAGGAAGTTTGTGTACACCAAGTCCAACATATTCTCTCCTCTGGTCTTAAAGTCCACAAATTGTTTGAACTTGAGGAGCACAGTCTTTAAACTGGTGTGATTAAAATCCCCTGCAACCACCACAAAACTGTCCAGGTGTGAGGTCTGAAATTCACTGATAGCATCGTGCAGCTCTCCGAGTGCCTCGTTAGCATTAGCTTTAGCATTAGTGCTAGGAGCTATGTAAACAGCAGCTACAAACACGTTGGTGAATTCCCTCGGCAGATAGATACAAAGCCCCCCCCCCCCCCCCCCCCCCGGCTCTTACCGGAGCTAGCAGCCTCTCTGTCCGCTCGGAACGATGTCATCCCTTCCAGCTGAATGGCCGAGTCAGGGATGTTGTCGTGGAGCCATGTCTCCGTGAACGCAAACACACAGCAGTCCCTCCACTCTCTACGGGTTTCTCTCAGCAGACGCAGCTCGTCCAGCTTGTTGTCAAGGGAGCGGACATTGGAAAGTAGGAGCGACGGTACTGCTGGTCTGGAGGGGTTAGCCTTTAGCCTAGCATGAATTCCGGCTCTCTTTCCTCTCCTTTGTTTGCGTTCATGCCGCTTACGCTTCCTCCTCTCCCAGGTAGCTGCCAGTGAAACCCCCGATAGTATTCCATGCTTGCGTAGAATGTCCAAATCACACCCGAGCGCCGCAATTCTTGCAGCATACATTACCTTGATGCTTAATAAGGTCTCTCGGTTGTAAGTTTTACAGAATGTACGATTCTGATGATCACACTGAATCTGAAGTGATTGTTTGCTCACTCTTTCATTCATTAAGGAAATAAATATAGAGGAAGGCTTGATATTTGAAAATATTTGTGCAGTATTCACAAATCATTCCAGGCATAAAAGAGGAAAAATCTGCCCACACTGTTTGATCGTTGACTGTTGTGTGTAAAAATAATGGCAGTGATGGATCAAACTGGTTGTTTTGCAATTTAGGTGAGCTTGTTTAAAAAGTGAGACAGTTTGGTTTGGTATAAGTAATTCAGACAATTACAAATGAAGTCAACCTAATTTAACCTTAAACCATTTCAGTTTTTAATTGTGATGTTGCAGAGTAGACAGCATATCAAAAGACACAAGATTTTATGTACTCATCTAGATCAGCAGGTTTGCCCTCCTCCTGCCTCAGCTCTTTGACCTGTGGAACATCTGGGCTGACATATCCACCAAAGGTGAAGGGTTAGACAGTCTTTATTAAAGGGTACACAGTGACGGCAGGTGAATAATGCTCCTTCAAAGTCAGAGTCAACTGGCTCACATTCTTCGACTGTCACCAAGCAAGTCTCTGCAGACTTGGATGTGTAGCGACTGCTGTGATGTGCCGTCAGAAACAGGATGTATTTGAGAAGAGAAGCAGATGACAGAGCTGTCTTTAACTATTTGACACACTCAAAGGAAAAACAGGTTTTTTTTTGCAAAATGTAATATAACTTTTAAACTGATCCTAATCCTTCTCTAGATAACAGTCAAAGGAGTGAGTGGTCCCTCAACATCTCATCCCTGCTCTCCCCTTGCCTCTTATTTTAACAGATGTCTAAGTATGCTGGGCCTTGACCTTCACCATTAACACAAGAGACCACAATTATTCAGATTCTTTCTTTGTGCTTCGGCGGGTGACATGTAAAACACAGTGCTTAATTTAGTAGCACACATTTCACTTTCTCAAACCATGCTGCCCACTTCTCAACGAATGAGAGGATGATGGTGTTAACAAAGTAAAAACAACTGATGATGAAGATTCAGACAGTCCACAGGGTATCACCAAGGAATAGCTCTCATTAACATTATTTGATCTGATGATTTTATGGTACCTGGTCAATAAATCTTTCATGCTCATGACAAAAGGAGAGGACCCAGGAGTTGATTGTTTGCTGCTTCTCCACCTGTTTTCTGTCTTCTTTGATACATTTTTGCTGCTTTTTTAAGCTGTGTCCTGCTGATAGTAGCTTTTTTGGCAATGTTTCTTAATTAATTCAACTCTGAAATCGCTATATGAAAAGTTTCTTACCTGCTGCTGCCGTCCAACATTTGTTTTGGCCTGCCATGTCTCAATGTTAGCCATCAGTCTGGAACCACTGCTATGGTCTTGAGTGTTTCAACATTGGCCACAAATTCTCAACTGTTAATCACTGGCCTTTTGGTGATGACCGTGACAATCCAGGTGGACTGCTGACTTGTGGCTGCTGCAGAATCACTCACCACTTCTCACAAGTTATTGTTTTGGCTAACATTAGCCTAGTTGGCAAAACATATCTGACTACAACCTGTATGATTTCTCCAATCCATCGCCTAATGTCTTCTTCATCTCTGGGGTTATTTCCTTGGATGCTACCGTGGATCTTTCTGGCATGTACAGCCATTTATTTACCTCCGTGTTCTCAAATGGCTGACCACAAACACTGGGACCATCTCCCCTCTGCCGGCCACTATGCTTCAGTATTCGCCGTCTCTGCAGCTGAAGCTCAACAACTACAATCCTCCAGTGGCCACCATTGTCATTAAGGAGCTGAGGCTACTTTGTCAGCAATGCTATGTCCACAGAGGGTCAGGAAGGGGACGTTTTTACAAGAAGTCCAGGAGCTCCACCTCGTCGCTGTGGTCAGGCTCTCGTTCAGGTGCGCATTCAATGCGTCATTGCACACGTTATCAGAGCACTGCCACTACTGTGACTGATAAGGCTGAAAACCAGACCGGGCAAAATGGAAAACGTGGAGTGGATTTTAGTGCTTTCCGACCACTCCCAAGATTTAAAAACCCCTCCTACACAGAAATGTTACTTTTTAGTGCTCAGTCTCTGACTAATAAAGCCAGCCTAATCTACAGCCACATCCTAGATAAAGGCATTGATATTATGTGCCTCATTGAAACTTGGCACAGGCCTGAGTGTAACCCAGGTGAGAAAATGACCCTTTTTTTTCTCAGATGTCAATTGTATTAATACAATTGTGTGATTTTATTTTGAAAACCAATTATTTTGGGGAAGAGGAAGTGTGATCCTCGTTATCCAACTTTTAAATTCCCGTTTAATGGTCATGTGGGTGATCTGGGTCTTCCCATTCGTTGAGAGCAATATTAGCCCCGCCTTCCGAGTAGAGGCAGCAGGCGCGCACTCAGGTTTCGGTCTTTCACGATATGAGAGTGGACGAGAGAGGCTGTGAGCGGTCTGGTTCACACTGATACCTCTTCTTGGTGAGTTAATTCAGAAAGATGCTATAAATGGATCTAAACACTCTCCAAACGCTAATTTGCAACCTTTATTATCCTAAGTTGACGGGAGCACGAGCTTGAGAGGCCGTGAAGCTGTGACTTTTGCTGTGTTCACACTGATACCTCATCTTGGTGAGTGAAAACCAAACAATACATGCTAATGTTAGCATTATGCTAATGCTAATCGCGAGTGGATTTTTTTCTGTTCAAAAGCAATGGAAAAGGCTATTTTTGTGTCTGTATGGTTTTCCTAAATGTGATTTCAGTTCCCAACAGTATGCTGAAGTACTTTTAATTCTTATGCACTATTTCTGTCGAATGAAATGTGTAGGTTGATGCTAAAAGCACATGGTGTTGGTGTTGTGTAAAAGCATAGGTTATGCTAAACCCAGTCGCTCAGACCGGGTTTTACTGATTTTTAAAAGGGAATATTGGAAGTAATGGGACAGTATATTCCCTGGTTATGTGATAAATTAATTGTATTTCATTTCATGATTTGCAGAGACAAGGTTAGAGAGGATTAATCATAATTTCATGGTTAAATGATGTAGAGATGAACAGAGGAATTCATTTAATTGGTTACATGAAAAAAAAAAGGTATTTCATGTGCTACCAGAGAGATTGTGAGAAAAAGAACACATGCATGTAAGATGTAAGATGTGAAATGTAAGGTATTACTATATTGCTGGATTGTAATAATAGTAATATGAGAGAAGAATTTAAACACTAAGCTATGGTGTTATATAAGAAGGGATTGGAAGACGAAAAAAAAAAAAAATCCAAGATGGCGCCGCGGATGGCAGCCACTGGCTTCTGCTCTCTGATGTTTTTGATAATTTTGTGTGTTTTTTTTTGGACTTCTGCTCTTCTGTCCGAATCACCTATTCAAGGGAGGAACTACTTTCACTCAGACTACCTCCCAATGCAACTTCTCCGCCAGTTACTGCTGCTGATCTGAAGTTTTTTCAGTCCATCTTAGCTGTGGGAGCAGCGGCTATTGGCGCTGGCCGGAAACGAAGGCGGCGTGGTAAATGTGCCGGTGCGTTAGTCAGGCTGAAGAAACGAGGATTTCGCACGCCGCTCCCATCGATCCATCTGGCAAATATCCGCAGTTTGGCGAACAAAATGGATGAACTGCTGCTCCTGACTCACAAAAACCGGGATTTTAGCAGATCTGGCGCCCTTTGTTTCGCGGAGTCCTGGCTGAGTGAACACATCCCGGACAGCGCGGTGCGTCTGGACGGATTTCAACTGTTTCGCGCTGATCGCAGCCGAGAATTTTCTGGAAAGACTAAGGGTGGTGGAATCTGCTTCTACATAAACGAAGGTTGGTGTACTGATGTCACAGTGTTGAAGAAGTTTTGTAGCCCTAACCTAGAGTCACTGTTCATAAACTGTAAACCCTTTTATTCACCGCAAGAGTTCTCCTCATTTATTCTGGTCGGAATTTATATCTCGCCTGCTGCTTGTACAACGGAGGCATTGCAGCTCCTCGCTGACCAGATAGCAGAGGTGGAGGAAAAACATCCAGACTCTCTGCTTATCATTCTGGGTGATTTCAATAGAGCTAATCTCACAAATGAGCTTCCTAAATACAGACAGCATATTAAATGTCCCACCAGGGACACAAATACACTTGACCACTGTTACACAGTTTTAAGAAATGCCTATCATGCCGTCCCCCGTGCAGCTCTGGGTTTTTCTGACCACTGCCTGCTCCATCTTATTCCAACATACAGACAGAAACTAAAAACTTCCAAGCCTGTTGTAAGGACTGTGAAGAAATGGACTGAGGAATCAAAGCTGAAGTTACAAGCCTGCTTTGACTGCACAGATTGGAGTGTTTTTGAAGCTGCAGCCATTAACCTAAATGAACTCACTGACACTGTGACGTCATACACCTGTTTCTGCGAGGACATGTGTGTGCAGACCAAGACCTTCTGCATATACAACAACAATAAACCCTGGTTCATTCCTAAACTGAAGCAGCTACGTCAGACCAAGGAGGAGGCCTACAGGACTGGTGACTGGACTCTGTACAAGCGGGCCAGAAACATGCTGACGAAGGAGACCAGGCTTGCTAAGAGGAGCTACAGTGTGAAGTTACAAAAAAACTTCTCAGCTAACAACTCTGCTTCTGTCTGGAGAGGCCTACGGAATATCACCAACTACAGGAGACCATCCCCCCACCCTGCGGAAAACCTCCAGCTGGCTAATGACCTAAACAGCTTTTACTGCAGGTTTGAAAAGAACCTACAGTTCTCACCTCCCACCCACACAAAAGGATTATCTGCAGCCCCAGGAACTCCATCCCTCCTCCACTCTGACCTCCCACCAGCACTAATGATCTGTGAAGAGGAGGTGCGTCGGGTCTTTCAGAGACAAAAGATCAAGAAGGCTGCAGGACCTGATGGTGTGTCTCCGTCCTGCCTGAGAGTCTGCTCCAACGAGTTGGCCCCCATCTTCACCCGGATCTTTAACAGATCACTGGAGCTGCGTGAAGTGCCTTCCTGCTTCAAACGCTCCATCATCATTCCAGTTCCCAAGAAACCCTCTATTACAGGATTAAACGACTACAGACCTGTTGCCCTGACCTCTGTGGTCATGAAATCCTTGGAGAGATTGGTGCTGAACCACCTGAAGGTCATCACAGGCCCCCTGATGGACCCACTGCAGTTTGCCTACCGGTCAAACAGGTCAGTGGATGATGCAGTGAATATGGGACTACATTACATCCTGCAACACCTCGACTCCCCAGGGACGTACGCCAGGATCCTGTTTGTCGACTTCAGCTCAGCGTTCAACACCATCATCCCAGGCATTCTTCATCAGAAACTCCTCCAGCTCAAGGTGCCCCCCTCCACCTGCCAGTGGATCTCCAGCTTTCTGACTGACAGGTGGCAACAGGTGAAGCTAGGGAGATTTACATCCAGCTCCCGAAAAATTAGTACTGGCGCCCCCCAAGGATGTGTCCTTTCCCCACTGCTCTTCTCCCTCTACTCCAACGACTGCACCTCAGAGGACCCTTCGGTGAAGCTCCTGAAGTTTGCGGACGACACCACAGTCATCGGTTTGATCCGGGATGATGATGAGTCTGCATACAGGCGGGAGGTGGAGCAGCTGATCCTCTGGTGCAGCCAGAACCATCTTGAACTTAACCCAGCCAAAACGGTGGAGATGACTGTGGATTTCAGGCGACACCCCCCTTCATTCCCCCCACTCACCATCCTCAACAGCACAGTGTCCACTGTGGACTCCTTCAAGTTTCTGGGTACCACAATCTCCCGGAACCTGAAGTGGTCCTCCCATATTGACACTGTCCGGAAAAAGGCCCAGCAGAGGTTGTTTTTTCTGCGTCAGCTCAAGAAGTTTGATTTGCCTCAGGAGCTGCTGGTTGTCTTCTACACCGCCATCATCCAATCTGTCCTCTGCTTTTCCATCACTGTCTGGTTTGGATCTGCCACTAAACAGGACAAGACCAGACTGCAGCGGATCATTAAGTCTGCGGAGAGGATCATTGGTACCGACCTACCCTCCATTGAGAACTTATATCGGTCCATAACCAGGAAACAGGCGGGAAACATCTGTGCTGACCCATCACACCCCGGCCACAAACTGTTTGAACTTCTATCTTCTGGTCGTCGTTACAGATCACTGAAGGTCAAAACCACCCGTCACAGGAACAGTTTCTTTCCTCAAGCCATCACTCTGATGAACTCCTAACATTCACCTAGTCCTACCTGTTGCTGTACTCATGACTTTTCATCCATTATTACATTGCACATAACTCTCACACTGCTTTTTACTTCATTCACATTATATCACTGAATCTGAGTCCACATTGAAATACTGTGTGATTGTATATTTTTTCATATATTTCTGCAAAGTGTGGTTAGTCCGAGTAAATAACTGCATATATTCCTGTATATATTTGCATCCTTTTATAGAAACGTGGACAGACTGTAATTTACTGTACATACTCTGGTTGTCATTGAATCCTTATTTAAATCCTTCACCTGAACAACGAGAGCAAGTTTTTAGCCAAAGTCAAATTCCTTGTATGTGTTGTGCATACTTGGCTAATAAAGCTGATTCTGATTCTGATTCTGATTCTGAATTACTCTAGCTGTAAACAATAATACCATTATTGTTGTGCAGGCTAGGTTTTTTTGGTTGCCGACCAAGAATCTTCTGGATCCTGGATTCTCTCCGAATGGAGATGGCGAGCCTGACCCGAGACTGAACCGAGATTGAACCAAGATCTAACCAAGATCTCAACTGAAGAGCATCCTTCCTCTCTCCAGTGCACAACGCTGAAGTGGTAACAACTCAAGCTGCCACTTTAAAAGAGGAAAAGAAACCTGAGTCTGGAGATACAAGATATCTTGACTGGTCAAACGACTAAACCGAAAGGACAAACAGACACTGAGCTCAGTAGGACATCTTTGGGGTTTTATTTCATACTGGCCGTTGTTATATTTGTATAGTTGTAAATTGTCTGTATATATTGCTCACTTTATCCCTATAAATAACAACCATTATTGCTCATTTCTTGCCTCCAGCTATTTCATTCCACAGTCACTTTAATTCCCTATTGTAACCCTTACGAACCTAGCAACTGGTCTACACTTAATTATTTCCCTTACCTAATTCACATAAGGCAAGGGTTACATGAGGCTTTCTTTGTTTTAAATGAGGCTCGTCCATCTGGGTATACCTACCTTGGCAAAGCATGGGTCACTGGCTGTGGTGGAGGTCTGGCTGTCATTCATCATGCAGATATTCAACTGTCTGCCCTTCCACTACCCTCCTTGTCCACATTTGAGTGTGTTGCTTTCAAATGTAAACCCCTGCTTTCTACAACAATAATACTCATCTACCGGCCACCAAAACCAAACCCAAAATTCATTTTGGAACTACATGAGCTCCTTATGTCTTTCTGCACACCAGCTTCCAATGTAATCATACTTGGTGTACATGTGGACACCCCCTCAGGCCACCTTGCTGCTGAGTTCCTTGAGCTCTTGGATTGTCTAAACCTGACACAACATGTCAAAGTGCCTACTCATTATAGAAGACACACTCTAGATCTGGTCATTTCTGAAACTGCCCCCATAACCAACCTTCAAGTGTATGATTTAGGGGTATCTGAGCATAAGGGAAGTTTTATGGAACGGTCTTTAAACTATTCACAGATTAAACCAAAATGTTAGATACAGTTTAGGAACCTAAAACACGGAGATTTTGTTTCCTTAAACTCTGATTTAACATCTCTCAGTTCTGTTACAAATTTTACCTCAGTGAGTGAAGCTGCCGACTATTATAATAATGGACTACATAAGATCCTTGAGTCATATGCTCCACTGAAAATGAGGATGATTTCTTTTCCCAAATCAGCTCGTTGGTACACGAATGAGCTGTGGAGGATGAAGGCTGTTAGTTGTGCACTTGAGCAGCGCTCTGTGGTTTCTGATTTAACAGTTCATAAACAAGGAGCGGCTGTGGTGCAGGTGTAGTGTGGCCAACTGCTGATCGGAGGGTCAGCGATTCAATTCCCGCTGTCTGCAGCCTGCATGTCGAAGTGTCCTTGAGCAAGACACTGACCCCCCAGCTGCTCCTGGTGGGTTGGGCCAGCACCTGTGCATGGCAGTTTTGCCACCATCAGTGTGTGAATATGTGTGTGAATGGGTGGATAGTAGGATCTATAAAGCACTTTGGTCACCTAGAGATGAGAAAAAGCGCTATATAAGTGAATGCCATTTGCCATAAGCATGTGTACCATGACCATCAAAAAGCCTAGTCTGAGGTGTCAAAAAAACCAAACTGGCTTCCGGGGCGGAGCATGGATACAGAGTAGACGCGCCCTTACCAGCTCCGACATATCATTTCATAAATGTTATTTTAAACGTTACTTTGCCTGGGTTCGATCCCAGCCCCCGACCAACAGTGATCTGTGTGGAGTTTGCATGTTCTCCCCGTGTCCGTGTGGGTTTACTCCGGGATTTCTCTGGTTTCCTCCCACATGCCAAAGAACATGCAAGTTAGGTTAATTGGCATCAAACTGGGGATTCTAAATTGTCCTTAGGTATGACTGTGAGAGTGAATGGTTGTCTGTCTCTCTGTGTTGGCCCTGCGATGGACTGGCAATCTGTCCAGGGTGTACCCTGCCTCTCACCCAAAGATGCTGGGATAGGCTCCAGCGCCCCCGCGACCCGAAAAGGATTAAGCGGAAGAAGATGAATGAATGAACTTTGCCTCGTTGTATTTCTCCTTTTCATATTGGGACCACTTGAGAAACCTGCTGACATGTCTGGAAAGAATCCTTCCCGTCATAACGCTCTACCCGAGCCCTTAACTGTCAAGCTAGCGAGAAAGCTAACTACCCGTCTCCTGTACATGGCGTTGATGGGGACGCAGAAGAGCCATCACTTTTGGGCCTGGTAAGGCTAATTGAAAGTTTCCGAGCTGAAACGCGGGACTCATTAGGCACACCGCAGACTTCTATGGACTCGTTTGGGACACGTCTGACTGAGGTCAAAACTTCTCTGCAGGAGTGTGATGACAGGATTACGGTGCTCGAAGCCAGGAGTGAAACGCTGGAGAAATGCAACAAACTGCTAATGGCTAAAACGGAGGACCTCGAATTGAGGAGCAGATGCCAAAATCTCCGTGTGCTTGGTCTACCGGAAAACATAGAGGGGCCACAAGTTACAATATTTATGACCGACTTCTTCACCGAGATGCTGGGTATGGTGGTTCCTGATGGGCCTGAGATGTTGGACCGAGCGCATCGCCTTGCTTCCTGGTCTGTCCGGGGTCAAAACGCTCCCCCGAGATCCATGATTGTAAAGGTGCACCATTTCAGAGTGAAACAGCGCATCCTCCAGCTCGCCAGAGAGAAGGGCCTGCTTACTTTCCGCAGTCAGAAAGTCTACATTTTCCCCGATTTTACTGCTGATGTCACCAAACGAAGGGCATCCTTCATTAACATCAAGCGAAAGCTTCACGCTGCAGATGTCAGATACGGCTTGGTGTTTCCTGCCCGACTCCAAGTGTCATTCAACGACGGCAAATACAGCTTTGATACAGTGGAGGAGGCGGAGAATTTTTATTCAGAGACCATAGCCCCATCCCTCCAAGTGGTCCATGCGGATGACACCAATGGGTAACTTTTCACTAGCCCTTTGGGGCAGTCTCCAGTTTCCAGACATATATAAATTAAGCAGTTTAATAAGTTCTTTTTCTTGTCACTTTATGGATTTTTTAATTCACTTTAAGCGGTTTCATTGTAAAGGTTTGGATGTAGTGAGTCGAGGTAATATCAATGCTCATGTTACTTTTTTTTTAACCCTCATGCGACCGAGTGAGGTCATTTACGACCCCAGCCATATAATTTAATGTGCCGTCTCTTTATTTTTTATCCAAATTTTCTTTCCTAGCATGAATTTGTCAGTCTACTAATCCTACACACTTTCATAGTTTTTTGCAGGGATCAACCAATTGGTGTGGCGTAGACATCGCAAACTCTTGTGGGGTCATTTATGACCCCGAAGAGAAGCACTGGTTTTTAAACATTGGTTTTATAAATTTTATTCAAATGTTCCACTTCTAATAGTTAGTTAGTTAATCCCATCACACCTGAAGGTGTATATGGGCGGCGCCTATCTCCGTTTCTCTGACCCTAGGCCACACAGCTACTGTAAGTAGTGAAAGCTACAGCGGGGGGTCAGTCCTCTGGTAGCTCTGTGTGTAACTTTACTTTCCCCATTCCATTATGCGGAGCACCATGCTAGAAGGCAGAAAGCACCATTTTTATATGGTCTTTGGTATGACCCAGCCGGGATTTGAACCCCTGCCTCCCGGGTGTGGGGCGGATGCTCTACCAACTGAGCCACCACTCCGGTTTCCACTTCTAATCAGTACTTTATATTGTATTGCAGTGAACCATGGCTAACAGACCTAGGATAGCAAGATTTACATTTGTCTGTTTGTCTGGATTTGTCTGTTTGTTTGTCTGTTTGTTTGTCTGTTTGTTAGCAAGATAACTCAAAAAGTTATGGACGGATTTTCATGAAATTTTCACAGATTGTCAGAAATGGGGTATCCTACAGATGATTAGATTTTGGTGGTGATCCGGATCACCATCCACAAGAAAACCGCCATTACGCAAAATGCCATAATAGGTATCATGATCATCATCGTAACTACAATAATAGGTATCATCATCATCGTGATGATGATATGATGACTATGATGATGATGATGATACCTATTATTGTTACTACGATGATGATGATACCTATTATTGTTGTAACTATGATGATGATGATGTTCCAAGAGTGAACTGACAAAGACTGTCTAAATAAATGTAATGTTGTTCTTACAGTCTGCGTTTTGGTTATTTCTTGCAATAAAAGTATTATTAGCAAACACATTTTACATTAGATCATTATAAAATACCTGTCTTAAATACAGGGAGTAGTTTTGGTATGATAAACCTCCAACCAGCCATTTATAATAAGGATCCCTGTACAGAGCACAATGGGGTCATAAATGACCCCACTTGGTCGTTTCAGTCCGTAAAATAGCTTGGTCGCTTGAGGGTTAAAGGAGTATTTTATTTTTAAAGTTCCTCAGATGTTTAAACTATACATTTGCGTATGGAGCACTGGTTTAGTGCAGAGTTAAGTTGTATTCTGTAGGGTGTAGACACTCAGTTTAGGGAAGTGTTCAAAGTATGAGGGAGGTTTTTTGTTTTTCATTCTTTTTTCTCCACACTCCCCTTTTCTGTTTGTTTTGGTTTTTGTTGTATTGTTTGTATTTGTCAGGAGGTTCCATATATAAATTCTCAATGTATAAATTCTCAATGTATAAACTTTTAAACAAAGTACTATTCGTATCATTTGGAATAATGGTTAGTAGTCCAGAAATTAAATTGTGGTTTTGGAATGTACATGGGATCCAGACCCCTATTAAACGTAAAAAAATTCTTAACTATTTAAAAAAAGAGAGGGTACAGATAGTATTCCTCCAAGAGACCCATCTAAACAACGATGAACACCTAAAGTTAAGAAGGGAATGGGTGGGCCAGATCTACTATTCCTCCTTCACTACTAACAGCAGAGGGGTAGGTAGCCATTTTGGTTCATAAATCCCTTCCTTTGACATGGGTGGAGATTAAGGCCGATACTGCAGGAAGGTATGTCATGATTAGAAGGACACTCTTTGGGGACCCTGTGTCCTATTTAAATGTGTATGCCCCCCTGATTCGCTCAACTGATTTTTATACTAAGGTAGGCTCCAGCCCCCCCACGACCCGAAAAGGATTAAGCGGAAGAAGATGGATGGATGGATGGTATTCTCTCTGTTTTCTGAGTGGACTGTTGAATCCTCTGTGATAGCGGGTGATTTCAGCTGTTGTCTATATCCACGTTTAGATAGGTCCTCAAAAACGGTAGATTCTATTGTTGGACAAACACGCTCTTTACTTGGTTGCTGTGCTGATATTCACTTTATTGATACTTGGAGGACCCTTCACCCTACTGATCGGCAGTATACATTTTACTCAAAAGTGCATAAAACATCTTCTAGAATTGATTATTTTTTTAGTCCTAAATATGCCCTTCAAAGAGTACTCTCTTGCTCCATTGGCAATATTATTATCAGTGATCACTCACCCATATTTTTGATCATGTCCAGCAAGACTCAAAGCACTAGGGGGCAATGGCGCTTTTCAAATTACCTTCTTAAAAATCCCAATTTTAAAACATACAGAACAGTTTAATCATTTTATTGCTGAAAATAATATCTCTGATGTATCACCTAATTTACTCTGGGAAACTGGAAAGCTGTTATTTGAGGCGTCACTATATCATTCTTGGCAAATCTTAAGAAAAAACAGAGGGCAGAGCCACAGTTTCTTGAAGAGAAATTAAGTGAACTACAACATGAATTTAACCTTAAACCTTCAGATAACCTGAGATCTCACATTAATGCCACCACAGCAGCTCTAGATGCACTTTTATCTAAAGAAGCTCAGAGATCTATACTGCTTGGTAAGCATAAGTTATATGAATTCGGCAATAAGCCAAGCAAGTATCTGGCAAATCTAATAAAAGGTAATACTGGCTCCCAGGCTATTCCAGGCATAAAGGATAGTTCTGGTAAAAGAGTTTATAACAACAAAGATATTAACAACTCTTTCCTTTCCTTCTATGAAGGCTTATACACTTCTGAGTCAGATCACAACTCGGAGACTTTGATGCATAATTTTTATCATTAGTCAAACTACCTCAAGCATCCAATACACAAAAAGAGCTGTTGAATAGAGCTATTTCCCGTGAAGAAGTAGCAGAGGCAGTTAACAGCTTACAAAATAATAAGGCCACGGGGCCTGATGGTTTGACTCCAGAATTTTATAAGGCTTTTAAGGATTTGCTAATTGATCCCCTCCTCAATATGCTGTCTTACTCCTTTGACTCTGGGGCTCTTCCTGATACTATGATGGATGCAAATATTTCTCTAATCCTAAAGAAGGGCAAACCTGCAGATGAATGCACATCCTACAGGCCGATTGCCTTGCTGGACGTTGACCGAAAATAATTGGCTAAAATATTGGCGAAGAGACTTGAAGGTGTCATGCCAGATTTAATTTCAACAGACCAAACTGGATTTATATTGGGTCGTAATTCCCTTCATAATATAAGGAGATTCTTAAATCTTATTCAGAATGGATCAAGGTAAAAGGTCAAATCTCTTGTGGCTGCACGGTGGCGCAGTGGTTAGCACTGCGGCAGCACAGTTTACCCTTGGCCGGGGGATTGTGGGGATCGTGGGTTCGATCCCAGCCCCCGACCAACAGTGATCTGTGTGGAGTTTGCATGTTCTCCCCGTGTTGCGTGGGTTTACTCCGGGATTTCTCCGGTTTCCTCCCACATGACAAAAACATGCATGTTAGGTTAATTGGCTGTTCTAAATTGTCCCTAGATATCTGTTTCCTACAGGCCCTTAGAATAGAGGGTTAGTATTAATGAAAGCGCTTTGAGTGGTCTCTGTGACTAGAAAAGCGCTATATAAGTGCAGGTTAGTTAGTTAGTTAGTTGTCTCCCTTGATGCAGAAAAGGCCTTTGATAGGATTGAGTGGCCTTATATTTATTTATTTATTTATTTATTTTGGATAGATTAAAAGTAAAGATTAAAAGAAACAGAATAATATAACAAAGGGGAAAAAATCCAACAAGGTCAAATTAAACAATAACTCCTCTGATTATACAGTTCAACATAAGTTATCCGAAATGGGTGATGGCTGAAGCCGCAGCTTATATTGCCCACCTATATTCCATCCAAGAATTCAAAAGAAAAACAAAACAAGAGCGATTACAATTCAGAACAAAGCTAAGACAAAATGTGACAAAAGAAAACTAAGCAACAACACAACACAGACTGGATATGACAATCCTTATGTGATTTTACATGTCATCTTGTATATACGTTTGGAGTATTTCTTCCTTTAGTTTTTGTTTAAATTGTCCAAGCGTTGTACATGATTTTAATTCAGGTCCAAAATCGTTCCATAATCTGACTCCTTGCACTGAAACACAGTGTTGCTTGGTGGTAGTTCTCACTGAAGGTTTTTGAAATATACATGTTCCTCTGAAATTATATTGTTTCTCCCTTATTTGGAACAGCTTTTGGATATTTGCGGGCAGTGATAGATTCTTCACTTTAAACATTATTACTGCAGTTTTAAAGTCAACCAGATCTTTCAACTTCAGAGCTTTTAATTTAAGAAAAAGTGGGTTTGTTGGTTCCCTGTAAGCAGCTTTGTTTATTATTCTAATAGCTCTCTTCTGAAGCATAAAGATGGATATATGTTTGTTTTATATGTACAGTATTTCCCCCATACTTCAGTACAATATGTCATGTATGGGAGTATCTCCTAGGTGTCCTCTCAAAATTCAGTCTTGGTGACAACTTTATTAGGTGGATATCCTTGCTATATGCTGCCCCCCATGCCTCTGGCATTACAAATGGCCTGAGGTCCTCCACATTCACAGTGAGACGTGGTTCTAGACAGGGCTGCCCGATCTCACCAATTCTGTTTGCCCTTGCTATGGAGCCCTTAGCGGAGGCCATTAGATGTGATTCCTTGGTAACAGGTATAGAGGTGGGTTCCACAAATCATAAAATTTCCCTTTATTGTGATGATGTCCTCCTCTATCTAAGTAACCCAGAATCTTCTATTACAAGAGTTGTTGTAATAATTAATTCTTTTGGCCATTTTTCAGGTTATAAGATTAACTACTCTAAATCTGAAGCCATGCCCCTTACTCCTCAGGTATCTTGGTCTCCACTGTGCTCTACCCCCTTCCACTGGTCTCCATCAGGTTTTGTTTATTTGGGCATACACATTACTCCCTCTCTTTCTGGCTTATATAAAGCCAACTTTGTCCCTGTAATTCGTAGAATTAAGGAGGACTTGGCCCACTGGACGGCCTTGCCTCTATCTCTCTTAGGAAGGGTCAACCTTGTCAAAATGGTTATACTTCCTCAGTTATTGTATCCCTTCCAGATGATCAAAGCTCTCTTAACAAGAAAATCGTTTGCTATTCTTAATAGCTCTTTGACATCTTTTCTCTGGAGGAACAAGCGAGCCAGGTTAAAACTTAGCACATTACAGCGCCCACTGGATGAAGTAGGCCTGGCAGTGCCAGATTTTAGGCGCTATCAAAGTGGTTCCCTCTCTATTTACATTTGGCACTGGTTTAAAAATGAGCCGACATCCAACTGGCTTAATATAGAGGCGGCTCCGGTGGTCCCTATTCCTCTTAGTCACATATTATACGCATCTAAGAAATGGGTTTGTCTCAAATTAAAGGGGAATTTTATTTTACAGAATACTTTAAAAGTTTGGAGGATGGTGAAGAAGCTTGGAAATCAGGATGGCTCCTTTTCCCCCCTCACACCTATTTATTTAAACCTGGATTTTTCCCCTGGTCTGGCTGACCAAGCCTTCTCCTTGTAGTTTGATAGGGGAGTAAAAACTGTAGGCGACTTGATGACAGAGGGCACTCTGCTGTCTTTCAAGCAGCTCAGAGAGAAGTATAACCTCCCACAGAATAACTTTTTTAGGTATCTGCAAATTCGTAGTTTTATTTCTTCATCCACTAAGCTGCATCCTAATGGGGTCTCTTTTTCATCTATGGAGGAGGTGATTCAGAAACCAGACACTAGAAAACTAATCACTAGGTTCTACAAAACCCTCTCAGTCCCATCCAATGATTGTACAGCCCATGTCAGATCTCTTTGGGAAGTGGATTTTGGAGAATCATTTTCACCTGATATATGGGATGAGGTGCGGCCAGGTAGTGCAAACTACCTTTTTACTAACAAAGCTAGAGAGTTACAATTCAAGATCATATATAGGCTTCATATTACTCCAGTGAAACGCAATAAGTTTAACCCTCTATTTTCAAAACTTTGTAATAAGTGTAAAATTTCTGAAGATTCATATTTTCCTTGTTTATTTAAATGTCCTCCTATTAATCAAATCAAATCAACCTTTATTGTCATATTGCTGTACATACAACTGTAGTGCAGGCAAGATGAAATTGCGATTCTCTCGGTATCCATATAAGTAAAAGAACATAATTTAAGACACCCTCACCCCCACCCCACCACATCCATTCACACATCCCTGAGACATACTTGAAAAACTAACCAGAACTATAATATACAAATAATATACTTAATGTCCGTAGGTGCAGTAGTATGTATGAGAGATTCCGTATCAACTGTTCAGCATCCTAGCAGCTTGTGGAAGGAAGCTGAGTCTGGTGGTTCTGCCTCTGATGCTCCGGAATCTTTTGCCAGATGGCAGGAGTTCAAAGTGTTTATGCAGAGGGTGAGAACGGTCCTTGACAATGTTCAGTGCCCTGCTCCTGCAACGGCTCTGAAAAAAGTTCTTGGACAGAGGGGAGGGAGACTCCAATTACCCTCTCAGCTCCCTTAACTATCCTCTGCAGGGCTTTTTTGTCTGACATACTGCAACTGGAGTACCATGTAGCAATGCAGTACGTCAGAACACTCTCCACCACACCTCTGTAGAAGGTCCTGAGGATGCAGATGGGGAGAGAGGCCTGTTTTGAGTTTCCTCAAGAAGTGCAGTCTCTGCTGGGCCCGCTTCCTAATCTCCAAGGAATTCTTGCTCCAGGTCAGGTCCTGCGAGATCTGCACTCCGAGGAACTTGATGTTCTCCACTCTCTCCACTGAATGGCTGCCGATGCTGAGGGGGACACGTTCAGGCTGTGACCGCCGGAAGTCGATAATCATCTCCTTCGTTTTGTCCACGTTGAGCACCAGATTGTTCTCCCTGCACCAGCCCTCCAGGTCTCTAACTGCTTCCCTGTACATTGATTCCTCATTCCTCTGAATAAGTCCCACCACCGTGGTGTCGTCTGCAAACTTAATAATCTGGTTCCCCTCATGTCTGGATACACAGTCATGTGTTAGAAGTGTAAACAACAGTGGACTGAGTACACAGCCTTGAGGGGATCCGGTGCTCAGTGTGACAGAGTTGGAGATGCTGTTTCCAACCCGGACAAACTGAGGTCTCTCAGTCAGGAAGTCCAGGATCCAGACACATGTGGCAGTGTTCAGACCAAGAAGGAGTAATTTCTCCATCAGTCTCTGGGGAATAATGGTGTTAAATGCTGAACTGAAATCAATGTACAGGAGTCTGGCGTAGGCGTCTTTCAGATCCAGGTGGGTGATGACAGAGTGCAGGGTGGTGACTATAGAATCCTCCGTGGAGCGGTTTGAACGATATGCAAACTGGAGCGGGTCATGTGATGCAGGGAGGCAGGCTGTAATGTGTGGTTTGACCAGTTGTTCGAAACACTTCATCACAATTGGTGTTAGTGCAACAGGACGACAGTCATTCAGACAGGACACAACTGGTTTCTTTGCCACCGGTACAATGATAGAGGTCTTGAAGCATCTGGGAACGATGGCCTGACTCAGGGAGATGTTATAAATGTCAGTCAGGACATCCGCCAACTTGCTCGTGCAGTCTCGGAGCACACGTCCCGGGATGTTGTCCGGACCTGCAGCTTTACGTGGGTTGACCCTGGTTAGGGTCCTCCGTGTGTCCGCTGTGTTGATGGTGAAAGCTGGTCCGACCGATGGTGGGGATGGGCCAGCCCTCCCTCCGATTGTCGGGTTTGATGCTTCAAAACGTGCAAAGAAGTCGTTGAGCCTGTCTGGAAGCGAAGCATCATCATCATCGACCCCCTGCCTAGACTTATAGCCCGTCAGTGTCCAAACTCCCTGCCACATCTGCTTGGTGTTCCTAGTGTCACAGAGGTGTCCCTGGATTTTCTCCGCATAGGCGTGCTTCGCCGTCTTAATTCCCTTTGACAGCGCAGACCTGGCTGAGCGGAGGGCGATCCTGTTCTTCGCTCTGAAGGCTGCATCTCTGGCTGTAAGCAGCGAGCGCACCTCTGCGGTCATCCAGGGCTTACGGTTTCCCCGTACAGTGATGGTCTTCACAGTAGTGACATCCTCTGTGCACTTCGCGATGTAGCTGGTGACCATTTCAGCATACTCCTCCACATCTGTCTTGTCTTCCTGGGAGGCTGCTATTTTGAAGACCTCCCAGTCTGTGTGCAGAAAACAGTCTTTCAGTGCAGAGGTTGCACTCTCTGGCCAAATCCTAATTTGTTTCACTACTGGCCTGCTGCGCTTCAGTAGAGGTTTGTAGGCAGGCACCAGCATCACGGATATGTGGTCAGAAAGGCCGAGGTGGGGGCGAGGTATAATATATGCATCTGTGTTTGTGTACACTAAGTCCAACATATTCTCTCCTCTGGTCTTAAAGTCTACACATTGTTTAAACTTGGGGAGCACAGTCTTTAAGCTGGTGTGGTTAAAATCCCCCGCAACCACCACAAAACTATCCGGGTGTGAAGTTTGGATTTCACTAATAGCATCATGCAGTTCCCCGAGTGCTTCCTTAGCATTAGCGTTAGCGCTTGGCATTATGTAAACAGCCGCAACAAACACGTTGCTGAATTCCCTCGGCAAATAATATGGCCGACAATTTACAATAAGGAACTCCGCCAACGGACAGCAGTGTTTAGACGCTAACGTGGCATTAACGCACCAGTTCTTGTTAACATAGATGCATAGGCCCCCCCACGGCTCTTACCGGAGCTCGCCGTTTCTCTGTCTGCTCGGAACACCGCTGTATCTTCCAGTTGAATGGCCTCATCAGGGATGTTGTCATGGAGCCATGTCTCTGTGAACGCAAGCACACAGCAGTCCCTCCACTCTCTCCCGGTTTCTCTCAGCAGACGCAGCTCGTCCAGCTTGTTGTCAAGGGACCGGACGTTAGAGAGAAGGAGCGACGGTACTGCTGGTCTGGAGGGGTTAGCCTTTAGCCTAGCATGAATCCCAACCCTTTTTCCACGCTTTTGCTTGCGTTCCCTCTGCTTACGCTTCCTCCTCTCCCGGGTAGCCTCCAGCAGGGACTCTGCCAGAATTCCATGCTGGCGCAGAATCTCCAAGTCACAACCGAGTGCCGTGATTCTTGCAGTGTGCAGTACCTTGATGTTTAATAAGGTCTCACAGTTGTAAGTTTTACAGAATGTATGTCTGGGATGATCAAAACTCTCACACTCGCTGATGCCAAGAGGGGCCGCTGCATCTAGGCGCGCCGCCATCTCATATGAGTCCACGGCAGATGGACTCATTTGAGAGTCCATAATGACTTCTGGGTAAAAATTTGTAAAGAAATTGATATATTCAAGAAAAATCTAGCCCTCACTCCTCTCAGGTGCCTTCTAGGAGTAAATACTACCCCACTGAATCTTTGCTCCTCCACACTCAAACTGTTGCTGGTGCTTCTCTTTAGTGCAAGAAGATGTATTCTTCTTCAATGGACCTCAGACTCTGCTCCTACAGTTACACGTTGGATTCATGGTGTGATGGAACTTATCCCATTAGAAGCTATTAGCTTCTGGTTCAAAGACAAACCTTTTCGTTTTTTTTGATATATGGGACCCCTTTTTGAGTTATATAGGAGGAGATGGTGCCCAGGCCCTCCGGAGTGGCCTCTATGGCCTTGCTTGGACTGAGAGGTCAAAGTGCATTACCAAATAGACCACCATTATTTCCGATTGTGTTCTTATGATGCAATTCTTCTGCTTCTGACAAATTTGTATTATATTGTGGTATTTATTATTTTTCATGGTTTTTTGTTTTTGTTTTTGTGTGTGGAGATGGGGTGGGAGTTTGGGGGTTGAAAAAGAGGGTTCTCTTTGTCATTTCTTGCTGTTTGCTTTTTTTGTATTGCTTGTGGCCCTCAAAAGCTCAATAAACACACACACACACACACACACACACATATATATATATACAGTATATATATATATATATATATATATATATATATATATATATATATATATATATATATATATATATATATATATATAATAAAAAGCCTGGTCTACACTACAGTGGTGTGAAAAAGTGTATGCCCCCTTCCTGATTTCTCATTTTTTTGTGTTTCTCACACTTAAATGTTTCAGATCATCAAATTTAAATATTAGACAAAGATAACACAAGTAAACACAAAATGCAGTTTTTAAATGAATGTGTTTATTATTAAGGGGAAAAAATCCAAACCTACATGGCCCTGTATGAAAAAGTGAACATAAATTAACTCTACAGCCTCTTCACCCACGACTGTGTTGCCTTCCACAAGGACAATATCATCCTAATGTTTGCAGATGACACAGCAGTGATAGGACGCATCACTGG
This sequence comes from Pholidichthys leucotaenia, assembly GCA_020510985.1. Classification (NCBI taxonomy): domain Eukaryota; kingdom Metazoa; phylum Chordata; class Actinopteri; order Cichliformes; family Pholidichthyidae; genus Pholidichthys; species Pholidichthys leucotaenia. Next base: position 208,340,062 of record CM035848.1, read on the forward strand.
TGATGACGAAGCATTCTACAGGAGGGAGGTGGCCAACTTGGTGTCATGGTGTGAGGACAACAACCTCACACTCAACACGGACAAGACAAAGGAGATGATAGTGGACATGAGGAAAGGGAGGAACAGACCCCATTGGCCACTGTTCATCCAGAAGCTTAAGATAAGATAAGATAAGCCTTTATTAGTCCCACAAAGGGGAAATTCCAGGATTGCAACAGCACAGGGATAGCAACACTCAGAGCAACAATCAGAAGGCAAGAAAAAAACAAAACAAACAAAAAAAAAACACAAGGGCAGCGAGTATACATATGTACATATAAACATAAATATATAGACACACGGTGCGGAGCATTGTAGCTAGATGGAATAAATATATAGATATATAAAAACAATGCGGAGCATTGTAGCTAGATGGAATAAATATATGAATATATAAACACACAGTGCGGAGCATTGTAGCTAGATGGAATAAATATGTAAATATATAAACACACACACAGTGCGGAGCAGTGTAGCTAGATGGAATAGATATGTAAATATATAAACACACACAATGCGGAGCATTGTAGCTAGATGGAATAAATATGTAAATATATAAACACACACAAAGTGCGGAGCATTGTAGCTAGATGGAATAGATATATACATATATAAACACACACAGTGCGGAGTATTGTGGCTAGATGGAATAAATATGTAAATATATAAACACACACAGTGCGGAGCATTGTAGCTAGATGGAATAAATATGTAAATATATAAACACACAGTGTGGAGCATTGTCGCTAGATGGAATATAAACACCCACAGTGCGGAGCATTGTAGCTAGATGGAATGAAAGAGCATAACCATCTACTTAGTTATCCTACATGGTATGATTATGTACCCATACATATTGTCACCCTCCGTAGCCACTGGTATTTTCCTAGTTGTATGCCGGAGGGGACCATTGTGCAAGTCTATTGCGTCTTTTGCATTCAATACTATTAGGTTGTCACGTCTTTTTGCTATCTCTGCGAGCAGCCCTGCTTAGGTTATACAGTGTGACAGCCGTTGGTAGGAAGGACCTGCGAAACCTCTCGGTTGTGCACCTAGGAGGATGTAGTCTGCTGCTAAATGAGCTCCTCAGTGCATTCAGTGTGTCCTGCATAGGGTGGAACTCGGACTCCAGCAGAGATGACAGTTTAGCCACCATCCTTCTCTCTCCCATCTCCTCCACTGGGTCAAGGCGCTGCCCCAGGACAGAGCTAGCTTTCTTGATCAGTTTGTTCAGTCTCTTCCTATCAGCTGCTGTAATGCCACTGCCCCAGCAGACCACTCCAAAAGTGATGGCTGATGCCACCACCGTGTCATAGAATGTCTTCAGCAGCGCCCCTTGTACACCAAAAGACCGGAGTCTCCTCAGTAGGAACAGCCTGCGCTGTCCCTTCTTGTAGAGTGCGTCAGTATTGTGTGACCAGTCTAGTTTATTGTTCAGATGAACACCCAGGTACTTGTAGGATGTCACCATCTCAATGTCTGTTCCCTGGATGTTTACTGGTGCTGTGAGGGGTTGTCCTTGCCTGCGGCAGTCCACCACCAGCTCCTTAGTTTTCCTCGCGTTGATCTGGAGGCAGTTCCGATGGCACCAGTCCACAAAGTCCTGGATAAGCCCTCTGTACTCAGCTTCATCTCCGTTGGAGATGAGGCCAACGATCGCAGAGTCGTCAGAGAACTTCTGTAGATGGCAGTGTGTTGTGTTGTGTGAGAAGTCCGCAGTATAAAGGGTGAACAGGAAGGGAGCCAAAACCGTTCCCTGGGGGGCCCCCGTGCTACCGATGATCGTGTCGGACACACAGTCCCGGGTTCTCACAAACTGTGGCCGGTTTGTGAGGTAGTCCAGGATCCATGATGACAGGTGCTGGTCCACCCCTGCGCACAGCAGCTTGTCCTTCAGGATCATCAGTTGGATGGTGTTGAAAGCACTGGAAAAGTCAAAGAACATGATCCTCACTGCATTCCCGGGCTTCTCTAGGTGGGACAGAGAACGGTGAAGGAGGAAGATGACCGCATCCTCCACCCCAATACCATGCTGGTAGGCGAACTGGAGTGGATCCATCGCTGGTCCCACCAGGGGGCGGAGGTGAGCAAGGAGCAGTCTCTCCAGGGTCTTCATCATGTGGGACGTCAGGGCCACTGGTCTGTAGCTGTTCAGATCTTTGGGGTGGGAAGTCTTTGGTACAGGTACCACACAAGATGTTTTCCACAACTGTGGTACCCTCCCCAGCTTCAGGCTCAGGTTGAAGATGTACTCCACAATCCCACACAGCTGGTCTGCACAGGACTTGAGGAGCTTTGCACTGATGCCGTCCGGTCCCGACGCCTTCCTCGCCTTGATCTTCCTCAGCTCCGTCGTCACCTGGGTCTTAGTGAGGGTCAGGTTGGGGGGCTGTATGTTGGAAGTGGGGGGGTGATGGTGGAGTGGGGAGTGGGCAGCAGGACTTGATGTCTTCAGAGGCAGCAGTGGTTGTTGTGCAGTCGGGGGGGAGGACGGTTGGTCAAACCTATTAAAAAACAGATTCAGATTGTTCGCCCACTCCCTGCCCCCCATGGCCTGGGGGGAGGTATTCTGGAGCCCAGAGATGGTTTTAAGGTTTCTCCAGACCCCGCTGATGTCGCTCTGTTGCAGCTTGTCCTCCATCTTCTTCCTGAAGCTGTCCTTGCCTTCTCTTATCATTCTCCTCAGCTCCCTCTGTACGGACTTCAGTATCTCCCTGTTCCCCGACCTGAAGATCCTCTTCTTCTCTCTCAGAAATGTTTTTATCTCAGGGTTGATCCAGGGTTTGTTGTTTGAGCAACACCGTATGGTCTTGGTGGGAACGGTGTTGTCCACACAGAAGCTGATGTAGTCCGTGATGGTGTGAGTGAGGCCATGTGGATCCACCATGTGGATCGCAGAGCTGCTCCCAGGCGGTGGTTTCAAAACAGCCCTTTAGAGTGTCCATTGCCTCCTCAGACCATAACTTCACTGTGCGCATGGCCGGAGGTTGTCTGTGCACTAGGGGTTTGTACACCGGCCGGAGATGAACGAAGTTGTGATCCGATCTCCCGAGTGGGGGGAGTTGTGATGAGGTGTACGCCTCCTTAGTGTTTGCGTAGAATAAGTCCAGCGTTTTATTGTCTCTAGTGTGGCATATGACATACTGGGTAAACGTGGGTAGAATGGGAGACAGTGAAACATGGTTGAAGTCGCCTGAGATGAGGAGAAGAGCATCTGGGTGTTCTGTCTGCATCCTGCCAGTTACTGAGTGGATGACGTCACGCACTGTCCCAGCATTCGCCGTCGGATTCACATAAATAACAATGCAGATCACATGTGAGTATTCCCTCAGGACATATGTAGGCTGCATGCTAACAGCTAGCAACTGGATGTCTTTGCTGCAGTGCTGTTCCTTAACCGTGATATGTCCCGGTCTGCACCAGTTGTTATTAACATAGATCAACACTCCACCACCCCTTGCTTTGCTACTGTCTGGTGTTCGGTCTGCCCGTATCGTGTGGAAACCCTCCAGCTCAATGTTAGCATCTGCTACTAGTTCAGATAGCCACGACTCGGTAAACAAAAGGAGGGAGCACTCCCGGTATGTGCTACCGTAACGGGAGATAGCCGCTAGCTCATCTACCTTTCCCAATATAGATTGTACATTCCCCATAACAACGGATGGGTGGGTGGGTCTACAGCTTGAGGTGGAGAGGGTGAGCAGTTTTAAATACCTGGGCATCCACATCAGCGAGGACCTTAAGTGGACACACAACACCACAGAGCTGGTTAAGAGAGCTCAACAGCGACTGTACTTTCTGAGGAGGCTGAAGAAGTTTGGCATGTCCTCCAGGATCCTCAACAATGCTCAGCACTGGGTGTGTTTACATTTATGTATCTATATATTTATTCCATCTAGCTACAATGCTCCGCACTGTGTTTTTATATATCTACATATTATTCCATCTAGCTACATTGCTCCGCACTGTGTGTGTTTATATACTTGCATATTTATTCCACCTAGCTGCAATGCTCCGTACTGTGGGTGTTTATATATTTACATATTTATTCCATCTAGCTACAATGCTCTGCACTGTGTGTTCATATATTCATATATTTATTCCATCCAGCTACAATGCTCTGCACTGTGTGTCTGTGTGTGTGTGTGTGTATATACTGTATATATTTTATAGTAATATGTACATATGTATATTAGCTGCTCTTGCTTGCTTGTTTTTTTTTTGTTTTTTTTTTTCTTGCCTTCTGATTGTTGCTCTGAGTGTTGCTATCCCTGTGCTGTTGCAATCCTGGAATTTCCCCGTTGTGGGACTAATAAAGGCTTATCTTATCTTATCTTATCTTAATTTCTACAGCTGCATCATCGAGAGCATCCTGATCAACTGCATCACTGCGTGGTACGGCAGCACCACTGCCCTGGATCACAAACACCTGCAGAGAGTGGTGAAGATAGCGGTGAAGATCATCAGGACTCCACTCCCTTCTCTGCAGAGCGTCTATCACTGCAGAGTCCAAAGGAGAGCTGACGCCATCCTCCAGGTCCCCACCCACCCCCAGCACAGCCTGTTCACACTTCTACCCTCAGGCCAGAGGTACAGAAATGTGAAATGCAGGACAACCAGACTGAAGAATTCCTTCTTTCCCACTGCCATCAGACTCCTGAAGAGATAACTGTTATATGTGGGAATTGTCTCTCGGGGGTTGCTGTAGCCTAGCCGAAGGGGTTGGGGCGATGACGTCAGGTGGGCTATGGCTTAAGTATATATTCTGTTGTTCATTATAATAAAGGTTGTTCAGTGCTTAGTTAATGGAGGCTCCCGTCTCCTATTATTCAGACATAACAATTGGCAACGAGGACTACAATGGGCGCGTGTATCAAACAGCCACCTCCGTTTTTGCAATCCCTGGGCACACCAGCTATACCCTGGGCCTGCTGGAAGGAGATGTTCGGTATATATAGGCCCTTTTCCACTAGCACGCTTTAGCGCGACACGGGATGGCTCAGTACGCTTTGTACGCTTTTCCACAAGCCCCAACACGGTTTAACAGCCGCGATTCTCAGCCCCGCTCAAGGGCAGGGTACAGCAGTGCTGAGCTGGGCCGTGTTGTGACGTTAACAGACTGGTCGCCGCTGATTGGTCAGGTCGTAACCGGCGCTGATTGGTCAGGTTGTAACCGCCCCTCTCCTCCTCCTTTTCTGCCGAATCTTCACGACCTTCTCAATAAAGTTTTTGAAAAAAAAAAAAATCTTCACGACCGCCATTACTCAGCACGCAACCACTGTTGGCGTTTTCTTTTCAGTGTATTGCTGTGCTATTTTCATTTATTCTCTATCAAAAATGGCTTCGCGTAATAAGGGTGTTCCATGGACCAATAAGGAGGTGCAGTGTCTGCTCATTGTATTGTCAGATGAACGCATCCAGCGCGAGTTAGACGGAGCCACCCGGAATGAAAAAATATACCAGGAGGTCTCGACATCGGAGTCCTTTAACGGTGAGTTTTAATTTTTTTTTATTGTGCGTTTTTTCGCAAATATATTCGGTAAGACGCTCAGTTTATTTATGCAATAAAAAAGCTGTTCATTTGTGGATGATCGCTCTGCTTTATCGCAGCACACTGCGGACTCAAGGTTTTATTTTAATTGTTCATGTGAACAATACGCTGAAATAAGCTTATGTAATCTTGTTAAAAACTATTGTCTTTTCTGTATATCTTGCACTTTCGTGCTGTATTTTATTGTGTGCATTTTCCTTGTAGAATCATCCCACGCGTCCGCCGCGCCAGCACGCCCGGATTCTCCAATGTGAATCTGTCCCGCCACCAGGTACAAAATGTATTCAATGATAAATATTTGCAACATTTAAATAAGGTTGCAGAAAACGCGAGGGTATCCCTGGAGCAGGCAGGAGCTGGCAGAGACGGCTTCATTCAACCGAGCCTTCCTGACCCAGAGCTGGCAGAGACGGCTTCATTCAACCAAGCCTTCCTGACCCAGTTTGGGAAGCTGGTAGAGGCACTCAGTGGTCGGCGTGTATAAAATGTCGATTAACCTTCATGTTGTGTTGCAAAGTTTTTTTTTTATTTTAATATTTTGTATATAATAAAATGGAATTGTTTTGGAAAGTGTGGTTTGTCTGTTATAACACTGAATTATAAAACAGTATAATTACATAGAAATTCCATTGCCTAGTCTGATGAAAATGATGCTGATGATCCTGTCAGGGGTCAATCATTGTAAAGGTAATGTAATTTTTAACTAGACCAAAAAACAAATGTTTTTGTAAGCTTTCTGTTCTTTTTATTGAAATATCATAAAAAATTAGCACCACATGATCCAGTTATAAACTTTGGGTAAATTTTTTATGTTAACTTATAAGAAGTTGCACAGTTGCAGGAGAGACTGATCAAGCTTACAAGTCAAAGTAGGTAAAAAAAAGTAAGTATATGTAAATTGAATGTTCTATCGGCATTCCAAATTCAGAGAATTACAATACTTTAGAAGGAGTGTAGCATCATCTAAACAGAAAATAATACTGTTGTTCCAAACGTTGACCTGAAGGTGAAAAACATGAATTTTTTTTATTCAGTACATCCAAAATGCCCTAGGATGTAAAAAATAATACAATATGGTGTTGGCCAGTGTGCCACTGTCTCATTATTTAATACGAATAAAAACAAGTTTCAGCTCATTATTTCTAGGTCATTTGGCAGTTAATTCAAACCAAAAGTGACTTGTGTTGTTGCAGCTTTTTTATCAGAGAGTTTCTCCAGTTTTGGAGCATATAATCATCCGTCCCTTAACTGTTAAACATTAAATAACAGCAGACAGATTGGCAAAGGATACACAGTTGTGTTGCTGTTGCCCAAAACCGCTGTGACCCACTGCTTGTGGTGCTACCTTTCATGTGTGTGCTTTTTATGAATATTCACACGTTTTTGTAAGTACAAGTGGGATAGTATTAAATTGAAATATAACATATTTCTAATAATGTTTGCTTTTTGCAAATATTTACACTTATTTTGAAAGTAAAAGTTGGATACTGCGGGGGGGGGGGGGGGGTGTCTAATCATGTGCCATGGAGGGCCAAGACCCTGCAGGCTTTACCTCCAACCAGTGTCTTCAACAGCAGATTCCACTGAACTTCTTCCACTGACTGATCAGTGATAACATCTGCTGAAGAGACTGGGTAGAAGAGAGAACCTGCAGGGTCTTGGCCCCCCATGACACATGACTGGAAGCCCCCAGATTAGGTTTAATTGGATTTAACATTTTAACACGAACTGCTTTATGGTTCATAATTCTGTTGACAGACTTACACCAAACCAAAAGTGATTTCTCAAACTGCTGGATTATTCTTAGCTTTTCCAATCTTTCAGTATTTAATTTATGCCACATGGTGGTAACCTTCACATATAAAAAAAAGAGACATCTGCAAAAAATTCATAGGTTTATTGTCAGTGCAAATCCCAGTGCAATACAACATGAATGCATATCTAGTACATTGTTGATGCAGAGAATATATATTTCTACAGTACATGTTTCCATGTAAACTTGTGACTGCATTATTTTAATTGCTTTTAATCCTAGATCAAGTTTGTTTTGGCCTAAAATGCATGATAACTGTCAAATATATCTTATTATACCTAACTCAGTAAAGTTTACTTTTTGAATATATATTTTGTGGCTAATATTAACCTGGCGATCAAGTTGTGTCAGCTGATCGTTTTTTTCTATGATACCATCTCAGAATCTGCTGCAGAAGCAGGTAAGTCCATGATGTCTCAACAGTCTCTCCATGATTTTCAAGCAGATCAGAGCAATTTGTTGTACAGGAAATAAAACGTTTCTACAGACATTCTTAAGCTCAATACTGCTCGTTTGTGAAGCTGTGTTGACATCAGTGACAGGCTGATCACATCCGTGACAGGCACGCCCAGAGCGAATGAAGCAGTAATTTCCCCACAACAGAGCCATCTGAAACACACAGCGTACATATTTTAGTACCTAACAGCGATAACTTGCAGACATTAAAGTGTAGCACGACGTACTTATAGCAAACTAGCATTAGCAACCATTAGCTTACCGTCATATACGACCTAGTTTGTATCCTCACGCCTTTGGCTCTCCCAGAAGCTGCAGAACTATTCCAGAGTGTTTTCATCTCGCTGCCTGTACCCTTGTCTGGCGGTCCTTTTTGGCGTTTACGGTGAAAAAAGCCACAGACCGAGGAGTGGCCTTGTACAGCTATATGTTATGTTTTGCTTGGGTCTTCTCAATAAAGTTTTGGGAAAAAAAATGTTTTGCTTGGGTCGCGTGCGTTACGTCACGGGAGTGTGGCACCGCCTCGCTGTTATAAATCCACCCACCCCAGCACAACACCCATGCCCAACACCGTGCTAATGGAGACAGAAGCATTCCGAGCCGTACTGAAGTGAATCGAGCCGTACCGAGGTGTGCTGGGCTAGTGGAAAAGTTGTGGCTGCGGCCAGCCGGAGTGGCGCCAGTAAGGAGAGATGGAGGAGCCTGCTGGTCCACTTCCTCGGTGAGGAGTGCCAGAGGATATATTTTGAGCTGTGTGGCAATGGCTCGCAGAAGGACAGCTTAGAATTAATGGACTGTGTTTTTGGAGACAATTCCACTGTCACGGCGCGGTGGTATGAGTTTTTTTGACCGCCAACAGCGAATGGGTGAGTCCATTAAGTCCTTTATTATGGAGCTACGCAGCCTAGCTAATAATACGCCTTCGGGCCTATCGAAGAAGCCCATGGCACTAACAACGTGTGGCTGAAGAGCAAGCTAAAGCTAGCTAACGATACTCTGTCGTTGGAAAACATGTTCGACCTGGTTAGGCAGAGTGAGTCCACAGTTCTGTGGAGTTTAACGTTTTCAACGTTGGCTAAAGGGAGTGTAGCCGCTCAAGTTTTCCCACCAAGCACAGCCGTTAGCAGGGTGGCTAACTCTCCGGGGCGGACCGCCAAAAGGTGGCAGACTGGGGCGTGGGACAGGGCCTGCTCTATCACTGCTAAATCATTGGCGGCGGAGCCCAGAAACATGACACAGGTGTGTGTGGCAAGCATGAAAAAGGGACCATTAAAATGGCATGTGCTAAAACTCAATGGAGTCGACATGCTGCTCATGGTAGACTCTGGGGCCGGCAGGTCCATTTTGAATATGGCTACTCTGAAGAGTCTTTTCCCAAATAAAACCATCAATGCAAGAACAGTAAGAATGTGTGGATACGGCCATGCCGAGATCAAGATGGCAGGCACGGTCGACTTTTCAGCGACATGTGGGTCGAAAACGGTCCCTAAGTGCACATTCCAAATCTCATGCCATGGGGTTGACTTACTAGGAATAGACCTGCTGGGTGAATTGGGATTTTCTATCAAGGACCCAGAGGGCTCTACGGTACTGACGGTATACCCCGAATGGCATGTCTGCTGGCCAACGTTGGTCAGAGGCCTGGGATGCATCAGCATGTTCCACGACCGCCCGCTCATAGATTCAAGTGTGACGCTGAAGATTCAACCACTACGACAGCTTCCCCTTGCCCTGCGGGACGACGTCGCGGTGAAGTTGACCAAGTTGCTGTAGGCAGCCATCATTGAGAAGGTGGATGCGTCACCCTGGATATCTAATATCGTGGTGGCCAAGAAAAAAATCAGGTGGCATCCATCCCTGTATCGATCTCAGGATGGTGAATAAGGCAATCATCCCGGACAAGTACCCGCTCCCAATGATGGAGGAACTGACTGCAACATTCAGCGGCTCACAAGTCTTCACAAAGCTGGACCTTCGCCAGGGTTACCTGCAGGTGCCCCTACACCAAGCCAGTAGGAACCTGACAGCATTCGTGACCCATATGGGCGTGTTCAGGTACACCTGCATGCCGTTTGGTCTGAATTCTGCACCCAGCTGTTTCCAGAAAATAATGTCCACGATTCTGGCCGGCCTCCAGGGTGTGGTGGCATACTTTGATGACATCATGGTTCATGGCACGTCACGCGAGGAACATGATGATCGGTTGGGACAGGTGCTGACAGCACTGCAGGAACATGGAGTCACTCTGAACGGAGAAAAGTGTATTTTTGCGTCGGACTCGATCAAATTTGTGGGGCTCTGGCTAACGGGGGGGAGGGGAGGGACTGTGGCCCTTACAGTCGAATGTGAAGGTGGTTTTGCACCTCCCTGAACCATCAACACCTGCACAGATCTCCTCATTTCTGGGAATGGTGAACTTTTATGGGCGTTTTATTCCCTAATACTCAGAAACAATTGGACCCCTCCGGGCACTGTTGAAGCAAGATGCACCATGGCAATGGACCTCAGCCTGTTCAGAGGCGGTTACCAAGCTGAAGTGTCAACTCCCCTCCCCTCCCCTCCAGTGTTGGCCCATTTTGATCCAAAACGGCCTACCATTGTGACACTGTGACATGTCTGGCTCAGCAGTGGGGGCGATTATGTCCCAGGTGCAGGATGGCATGGAATGCCCTGTGGCGTTCGCATCGAGGTCTCTCTCAGCAGCTGAACAAAAGTACACCGCGGGTGAGAGAGAGGCGTTCGCCTGCGTCTGGGTGTGTGAGCGGTGGCATATTTACCTCTATGTGCGCCATTTCAGTCTTAGAACAGATCACCGAGCGCTGATGACATTGCTGTAGACGTCAGGTTCGGGACACAGACCGTTGAGGATCCATAAGTGGACAGAGCGGCTGAGGGCCTACAACTTTACCACCCAGTTTACTCCTGGCAAGGATAACGTAATGGCGGATCTCCTGTCCCGCGCCACGACCAACTCAGTACAATCGGACAACAATGACGACAATGACCCAACAGAGATGGACCTGTTTAATACACTGCACGGGTCCCTCCGAGATATAGTATCTCCCCAAGAACTTCGGGCGGAGTTGGAACGGGACCCCGTGCTGTCACAACTGTGCTCGGTGATTAGAGAGGGTTGGCCCACAAAAGTGCAGGACGGGCTGGCAACCTTTCACCGGTATAAAGACGAACTGAGCTGTTGGGACAATGTGTGCATGGCAAGGGGGTACTGCACGCTAATCCCGGTGTCCCTGGGACCGCGTGTCCTAGCGATACTCCATGAGGGCCACTTGGGTGTGGTCAGAGTAAAGCAGCGCAGCAGGGACTCTGTTTGGTGGTGAGGCATTGAGAAGGACATTGAAGTTATGGTGAAAAACTGTTTTCCATGTTTGGAGAGCAGGAAGACTGGCGGACCACCCCTCCACCTCTGCGGCCGCTGTCGTACCCGGAAGGCCCTTGGAAACACAAACAGTACATCTGGACATTTGTGGTGAACTGCATGCAGCACCCATGAACAGTTGGTTCCTGCTTGTGGCCTACAACTTGTTCTCAAAGTGGTCAGAGGTGCTACCCACCAACTCAGTTATGACGAATGTGGTTGCACGTTTCCTCTCATCACTGTTTGCCAAGTGGGGGATGCCGAATGCAATCACGACTGACAATGGCCTGCAGTTCACCTCTGGAGTATTCAAAGAGTTCCTGAGCAGTAAAGGTGTGGAACACATCAAAACCGTGTTCTACCATCCCCAGGCCAATGGGGGAATTGAGCAGTATAACAAAACCACTAAAAACGGACTGAGAGACCATTTGGCGGATGGCTTTGCATTCCTGGACGCCCTCCAGAGCACACTACTCCACTACAGGGCGACGGCCCATGCTACGACAGGACGTTCCCCGGCGGATCTCATGCTGGGACGTGAAATGCTTCTACCTTTGGATTGACTGAGGCCGCCCACGACTCACCCCCCCAAGAAGGGTGGACTCTACACGGGACCGGGTTGCTGTGCAACAGCATAGGATGAAAAGTCGATTTGATATGAAGCACAGAGAGAGAGCCCACGGACTGAAGGTGTCGGACAAAGTGTGGATTAAACACCCTAATCGCGCCCATAAGCTACAACTGCTCTGGACGGGTCCCCTGCGGATCATGAGGCTACGGGGCCAGGACACATTTGAGCTCGCAGATGGGTCACGGTGACACTCCAGCAGACTCAAAGTCACCACCGGAACAGAGGACTAGAGCTACAACGAGGATGTCTGACTTGAGGTGGGACTGGTTGGACTGGGGTGGTGAGAACTCCCAGGCACAGCCGACAGTGCCTTGTGCAGTGTCCCCGCCAAGGGAACACCCGGCTAGGGTTCGTCAGAGGCCCAGGTACCTGGAGGACTATGTATTGAGGACATCAATATTTGACAGCTGTTGAGACTAAGCGGCAGAATAATCCGCTCCAACATGGTGGGGCGTTCTGGTAGTCTACCCAGATGCCCATTTGGTTGGCTGAGTTGTGCCTAGATAGTGTTATATATATATATCACTTTTGGAGTGGTCTGCTGGGGCAGTGGCATTACTGCAGCCGATAGGAAGAGACTGAACAAACTGATTAAGAAAGCTAGCTCTGTCCTGGGGCAACGCCTTGATCCGATGGAGGAGATAGGAGAGAGAAGGACGGTGGCTAAACTGTCATCTCTGCTGGAGTCCGAGTTCCACCCTATGCAGGACATACTGGATGCACTGAGGAGCTCATTTAGCAGCAGACTACATCATCCCAGGTGCACAACCGAGAGGTTTCGTAGGTCCTTCCTACCAACGGCTGTCAGACTGTACAACCTAAGCAGGGCTGCTCGCAGAGATAGCAAAAAGACGTAACAAACTAATAGTTTTTTTTTTTTTTTTTTTTTTTTTTTTTTTTTTTTTGAATGCAAAAGATGCAATAGACTTACACAATGGTCCTCTCCGGCATACAACTAGGAACATACCGGTCGCTATGGAGGGTGAGAATATGTATGGGCACATAATCATACCATGTAGGATAACTAAATAGACGGTTATGCTGTTTCATCCCACCTAGCAACAATGCTCTGCACTGTGTGTGTTTATATATTTACATATTTATTCCATCTAGCTACAATGCTCTGCACTGGGGGTGTTTATATTTATATATCTATATATTTATTCCATCTAGCTACAATGCTCCGCACTGTGTTTTTATATATCTACATATTATTCCATCTAGCTACATTGCTCCGCACTGTGTGTGTTTATATACTTGCATATTTATTCCACCTAGCTGCAATGCTCCATACTGTGGGTGTTTATATATTTACATATTTATTCCATCTAGCTACAATGCTCTGCACTGTGTGTTCATATATTCATATATTTATTCCATCCAGCTACAATGCTCTGCACTGTGTGTCTGTGTGTGTGTGTGTATATATATATATTTTATAGTAATATGTACATATGTATATTAGCTGCTCTTGCTTGCTTGTTTTTTCTTGCCTTCTGACTGTTGCTCTGAGTGTTGCTATCCCTGTGCTGTTGCAATCCTGGAATTTCCCCGTTGTGGGACTAATAAAGGCTTATCTTATCTTATCTTATCTTATATATATAAACTATAATAATATTAATAATAATAATATAGGGTAGATGACATTGTGTTCATTGCTTCTTTTTTTGGGGGGGGGGGGGTTCTTGACTTTGTGAAGGGGGGGAATGTTATATGTGGCAATTGTCTCTCGGGGGTTGCCGTAGCCTAGCTGAAAGGGTTGGGACGATGACGTCAGGTGGGCTACGGCTAAAGTATATATTCTGTTGTTCATTATAATAAAGGTTGTTCAGTGCTCAGTTAATGGAGGCTCCTGTCTCATGTTATTCAGACATAATAACAACTCCCAAAACTCCGTAACACAGCTTTGCATATAGGAACTCACACACCGGCTGCTAAATTTGCACACTGCTCACCTGTACAGTGTATATAGTCTCACCCCTCTGATGTCCATATCATCTCTGCTGCTAATTATCATCTCTGCTGCTACTTATCATGCACAGTCTACTGGTACTATTGTTACAGAAATTAGCACCGCATACTAATTTGTCATTTGTAATTATACACTGCTCATTGCACAATGCTCATTTGCACAATGTACATAGGTCTATGCCATCTCAGGCTCACATCAGGTTGCACAAAGCTCATTTGCACACTGTACATAGTGTTATTAGTACTCATTAGTTTTAGTATTTATTATCAAGGTGTGCTTAAGGAGTCCTAACTGCCTAACTGTGTGTTGGTGTGTGTGTTATCAGCATCCATTAGTAATAGGATTGAGTTACTGTGTTAGTGTGTCATGACCTTATTAGAATTGTTGTTTCTGTACCTATTACCTTGGCATTCATTGGGAGAGCAAAGTAAGAATTTCATTGCTCAGGAAACGTAGCATTTCTTAACTGTGCACATGATAATAAAGCCTTTGAATCTCTTGAATCTGTGGTCTATCACATCTTTGGAAAGCTGAGTTCAATTTCTCTAGCCACACCCAGGCCTGATTACTGCCACACCTGTTCTCAATCAAGAAATCACTTAAATAGGACCTGCCTGACAAAGTCAAGTAGACCAAAAGATCCTCAAAATCTAGACATCATGCTGCAATCCAAAGAAATTCAGGAACAAATGAGAAACAAAATAAATAAGATCTATCAGTCTGGAAAAGGTTATAAAGCCATTTCTAAAGCTTTGGGACTCCAGCAAACCACAGTGAGAGCCATTATCCACAAATGGTGAAAACATGGAACAGTGGTGAACCTTCCCAGGAGTGGCCGGCCAACCAAAATTACCCCAAGAGCACAGCAACGACTCATCCAAGAGGGCACAAAAGACCCCACAACAACATACAAAGAACTGCAGGCCTCAGTTGCCTCAGTTAAGGTCAGTGTTCATGACCCACCATAAGAAAGAGACTGGGCAAAAATGGCCTGCATGACAGAGGTCCAAGACGAAAACCACTGCTGAGCAAAAAAAACATAAAGGCTCATCTCACTTTTGCCAGAAAACATCTTGATGAGCCCCAAGACTTTTGGGAAAATACTCTGGACTGACGAGTCAAAAGTTGAACTTTTTGGAAGGTGTGTGTCCCATTACATCCAGCAAAAAAGTAACACAGCATTTCAGAAAAGGAACATCATACCATCAATAAAATATGGTGGTGGTAGTGTGATGGTCTGGGGTTGTTTTGCTGATGCAGGACCTGGAAGATCTGCTGTGGTAAATGTGTAAAAATTAATTTTGGATGGTTAGCAGAATCTTTTCAGTTAACCATCCAATAATCACAGAAGAAATACTATTTCTCAGCTTAACTTTTATTGAACCACGCAGGGAGTCAGTGAACATGGCCGTGGGTCCACTCCAGCCCCCTCTCTTGGAAAGGACCCAGAACCAAGAACAGCACAGCTACAAAAAGGCTTCCAGATAGTGGGCGTTTCCCAGTAACTTTCCAACAATATGCTGGCCATTGTCCAAACTAGGTCATTTCAGTGTCCAAATGGCTTCAAATGTCATCTCAGCTCTTTATGACTTCCATCCTATTGGTTCCTGTCTCCAGATGTCTCCTCTTTAGTCCTACATGATCTCCATGCCCATATATGGAAAAAGGAACAGAAACTTTCCTGTGGAGCTTGTATGTGTGTGTATGTGTGCAAGCAACTGATGTGTATGTGTGTATGGTGTATGTGTGGGTTTGACTTGTGTGTCTTGTGTATGGGTGTGGGTGTATGTGTGGATCTAAAAGATATGTATACGCAAGCACTTTGGGTAATATCTAATTAACTAATCTTCACTATTTATTATAACAATTATTTCCTCTCTTGACTCCATTTTCATGAAGTAAATAACTATAATAAACAGGTATCAGACACCTGATATTATTTTCATGTGTGATGAGTGAAAAATCTATTAGCAGTATATGAAGAGTTTGTTTGCAAAAACCGATAAACGCCACTTACATGAAAATTTCACTCTTTACATCAAACAACTGTTAACACCTACTTATAGAAGTTCAAATTGTTTTGTCTCAAAAGCCGATATGTCCTATGTTATAGATGCTACAAATTCATGTTTTGTTTTGTTTTTTTTGTTTTTGTTTTTAAAAAAAAAAAAAACGATAAATGCTGGGAGCGTTTTGTTTTTTGTTTTTTTTTTTCTTCAAAAGCAGATAACTCCACAGGGCAAATCAGCGCTTGGTATTTGCGTCACATGATTCATTTTGGCTGCCTTCCTGGTCTGCTCGCTCTGACTGATTTCCCTGGCTGTGTTTGGAATGTTCACTCACTCACTCCCTCCCTACTCGCTATATAGTGAATTTAGATATAGTGGACTACACAGTAAACTCAACATAACAATAAAATTAACCACTTTCAGAAACTATTGGGCTTGTTTTCGCGGCATGGTTAATGACGTCATCACGTGAGACAGTAAAATGTAACAGGCTAACGGTGGTAAAAACAAAAAAATACCTGCATGTAATTTGTAGTAGATATGTAGTAAATCAAAATGTTTTTTGCTGAATTATTAAATATAAATACCTTAAGGTATTTTATGTTGTGATGTGAAGCTCTTCTCTCACTGCCCCGTTGGCTGCACATTCACTATTGTGAATGTGGAGCCAACAGTATTGACAATAAAATCTTTGCATCTTGAATCTTGAATTATAGCTTTATTATACAGGTGAATCTCAATAAATTAGAATGTCATCAAAAAGTTGATTTATTTCAATAATTCTCATGGAAAGACAAGATAGCCAACATACAGCCGTGGACAAAATTGTTGGTACCCCTCTGTTAATGAAAGAAAAACCCACAATGGTCACAGAAATAACTTGAATCTGACAAAAGTGGTAATAAATAAAAATTCTGTGAAAATTAACCAATGAAAATCAGACAATGCTTTTGAATTGTGGTTCAACAGAATTACTTTAAAAAACAAACTCATGAAACAGGCTTGGACAAAAATGATGGTACCCCTAGTAAAGATTGAAAATAATGTGACCATAGGGATATGTTCAACCAAGATGTGTCCTCTAATTAACATCACAGGTGTCTACAAACTTGTAATCAGTCAGTCGGCCTATTTAAAGGGTGACAAGTAGTCACTGTGCTGTTTGGTGACATGGTGTTTACCACACTAAACATGAACCAGAGGAAGCAAAGGAGAGAGTTGTCTCAGGAGATGAGAAAGAAAATTATAGACAAGCATGTTAAAGGTAAAGGCTATAAGACCATCTCCAAGCAGCTTGATGTTCCTGTGACTACAGTTGCACATATTATTCAGAAATTTAAGTATCCATGGGACTGCAGCCAACCTCCCTGGACGTGGTCACAGGAGGAGACGGATAATACGAATGGTAACAAAAGAGCCCAGAACAACCTCTAAACACATTTATGGTGAACTCCAAGGTCAAGGTACAGTGGGGAAAAAAGTATTTAGTCAGCCACCAATTGTGCAAGTTCTCCCACTTAAAAGATGAGAGAGGTCTCCAATTTTCATCATAGGTATACCTCAACTATGAGAGACAAAATGAGAAAAAAAAATCCAGAAAATCACATTGAAGGATTTTTAATGAATTAATTGGTAAATTCCTCGGTAAAATAAGTATTTGGTCAATAACAAAAGTTCATCTCAATACTTTGTTATATACCCTTTGTTGGCAAAGACAGAGGTCAAACGTTTTCTGTAAGTCTTCACAAGGTTTTCACACACTGTTGCTGGTATTTTGGCCCATTCCTCCATGCAGATTTCCTCTAGAGCAGTAATGTTTTGGGGCTGTCGCTTGGCAACACGGACTTTCAACTCCCTCCAAAGATTTTCTATGAGGTTGAGATCTGGAGACTGGCTACCCCACTCCAGGACCTTGAAATGCTTCTTACGAAGCCACTCCTTCGTTGCCCGGGCAGTGTGCTTGGGATTATTGTCATGCTGAAAGACACAGCCACGTTTCATCTTCAATGCCCTTGCTGATGGAAGGAGGTTTTCACTCAAAATCTCACAATACATTGCCCCATTCATTCTTTCCTTTACACGGATCAGTCGTCCTGGTCCCTTTGCAGAAAAACAGCCCCAAAGTATAATGTTTTCACCCCCATGCTTCACAGTGGGTATGGTGTTCTTTCTCCTCCAAACACGACAAGTTGAGTTTTTACCAAAAAGTTCTATTTTGGTTTCATCTGACCATATGACATTCTCCCAATCCTCTTCTGGATCATCCAAATGCTCTCTAGCAAACTTCAGACGGGCCTGGACATGTACTGGCTTAAGCAGGGGGACACGTCTGGCACTGCAGGATTTGAGTCCCTGGCGGCGTAGTGTGTTACTGATGTAGCCTTTGTTACTTTGGTCCCAGCTCTCTTCAGGTCATTCACTAGGTCCCCCCGTGTGGTTCTGGGATTTTTGCTCACCGTTCTCGTGATCATTTTGACCTCACGGGGTGAGATCTTGCGTGGAGCCCCAGATCGAGGGAGATTATCAGTGGTCTTGTATGTCTTCCATTTTCTAATAATTGTTCCCACAGTTGATTTCTTCACACCAAGCTGCTTACCTATTGCAGATTCAGTCTTCCCAGCCTGGTGCAGGTCTACAATTTTGTTTCTGGTGTCCTTTGACAGCTCTTTGGTCTTGGCCATAGTGGAGTTTGGAGTCTGACTGTTTGAGGTTGTGGACAGGTGTCTTTTATACTGATAATGAGTTCAAACAGGCGCCATTAATACAGGTAACGAGTGGAGGGCAGAGGAGCCTCTTAAAGAAGAAGTTACAGGTCTGTGAGAGCCAGAAATCTTGCTTGTTTGTAGGTGACCAAATACCTATTTTACCAAGGAATTTACCAATTAATTCATTAAAAATCCTTCAATGTGATTTTCTGGATTTTTTTTTTCTCATTTTGTCTCTCATAGTTGAGGTATACCTATGATGAAAATTGGAGACCTCTCTCATCTTTTAAGTGGGAGAACCTGCACAATTGGTGGCTGACTAAATACTTTTTTGCCCCACTGTACATCAGTGTCAGATTGCACCATCCGTCGTTGTTTGAGCCAAAGTGGACTTCATGGGAGATGGCCAAGGAGGACACCACTGTTGAAAACAAATCATAAAAAAGCCAGACTGGAATTTGCCAAACTGCATGCTGACAAGCCACAAAGCTTCTGGGAGAATGTCCTATGGACAGACAAGACAAAACTGGAACGTTTTGGCAAGGCACATCAGCTCTGTGTTCACAGACGCAAAAATGAAGCTTACCAAGAAAAGAACACTGTCCCTACTGTGAAACATGGAGGAGGTTCTGTTATGTTCTGGGGCTGCTTTGCTGCATCTGGCACAGGGTGTCTTCAATCTGTGCAGGGTACAATGAAATCTCAAGACTATCAAGGTATTCTAGAGAGAAATATGCTGCCCAGTGTCAGACAGCTTGGTCTCAGTCGCAGGTCATGGGTCTTGCAACAGGATAATGACCCAAAACATACAGCTAAAAACACCCAAGAATGGCTAAGAGCGAAATATTGGACTATTCTAAAGTGGCCTTCTATGAGCCCTGATCTAAATCCTATTGAAAATCTGTGGAAGGAGCTGAAACATGCCGTCTGGAGAAGGCACCCTTCAAACCTGAGACAACTGGAGCAGTTTGCTCATGAGGAGTGGGCCAAAATACCTGCTGAGAGGTGCAGAAGTCTCATTGACAGTTACAGAAATCGTTTGATTGCAGTGATTGCCTCAAAAGGTTGTGCAACAAAATATTGAGTTAAGGGTACCATCATTTTTGTCCAGGCCTATTTCATGAGTTTGTTTTTTAAAATAATTCTGTTAAACCACAATTCAAAAACATTGTCTGATTTTCATTGGTTAATTTTCATAGAATTTTTATTTATAACCACTTTTGTCAGATTCAAGTTATTTCTGTGACCATTGTGGGTTTTTCTTTCATTAACAGAGGGGTACCAACAATTTTGTCCACGTGTGTAGAAGTGTTGAAACGAGCTGGTCTACCATCAATGGAGGACATGCTAATACAGACGAACCTGAGATGGCTCGGACATGTTGAGAGGATGGACTACCAGCATCTCCCTCGGCAGTTACTCTACTCACAGTTATGTGAGGGCAAATGCAATCAGGGTAGACCAAGGCTCAGGTTTAAAGACACAGAAACTTGAAGAAACTGGATATAGACAGGAGTTCCTGGCAGCGGAAGGCTAAGGACAGAGCTGTGTGGAGGAATCTGATCAGACCTAAATGAAACAATCATCGTTGCCCACGGCAGACTGCTATGATGATGAATTCAAAAAGTGAAACTCATATATAGATTCATTACACACAGAGTGATATATTTCAAGTGTTTATTTCTTTTAATTTTAATAGTTATGGCTTGCAGTAAATGAAAACTCCAAATTCAGTTTCTCAAAAAAATAGACTATTATATAAAATTAATTAAAAAAAAAGATTTTTGGACTTCCGGTCTGGACACCATGGTGATAGCAGCTTAATGCTGAAGCTCCCAGACCCCATCCGTGAAAATACCTTGAAAATCAGATTTAACAGATTTTTGGAAGAGTGAAAATCAAAAGACAAAGTCATTATGCCTTAAGGAAAACAGAAGAGATCGACATTTGCCAGGCCAAGACGCGCATCAGCCGGAGAATCTGACCTGGAGGACAACAACCACTCGGAAACAGAGGAGCAGAATGAGGCTAGCAACACGGTTAGCTTAAAAGTGATATTTCAAGAATTAAGAGAATTTCGCCGTGTTGGGCCGAATTTCGTGAAATTAAAGACGAAATAAAAAGGACAAACAGAGTGGACCAGGCTGAGGACCGAATCATGGAAGCAGAGGAAAGAATAAAAGGGCTGGAAGAAACCGTGCTGGAATTACTCAAACGACAGACAAGACTGGAGGCTAAGCTAACCGACCAGGAAAGAAAACTAAGAAGGGACAACATAAGAATTCATGGTCTGAAAGAAGGAGTCGAGGACGGTTTCACCACGATGGCTGCATGTGTGGAAACCATACAGAGAGAGAAGTTGGAAATTCCCCAATCCACCGACTTGAAGATAGAAAGGGCACACCGTTAATTAGCCCCAAGGCCGTCGGCGGAAGCGTCCCCACGATCGGTGGTGGTAAAGTTTTCCAATTTCAGAACAAAAGAAGAGGTTTTGAGACTGGCTTGGCAGAAAAAAGGATTTATGCACCAAGAAAGAAAAGTTTTTGTGGAGCATGACTACGCCCCGGAGGTCCTTAAAAAGTGTTGGGAATACAACGACGCTAAAAAGGTACTAAGAGAGAAGAAACTGCGCTTTCAAACTCCATTTCCGGCAAAGCTGCGAGTTTTTTTTACGGGGAAGAGACGTATCTCTACAACTCGGCGGAAGAAGCAACCAAGGATATGGCGAGAAGAGGGCTCCCGGTAACGGTGTATAAACCCGCAGCAGACCCGATCGAAAGAATCAAGGCTCAAACATGGTGCACACAGAGACCCTCAAAATCCACGGGCCAGCAGTGGGAAACCCAGCGCCAGGGCTTTAAGGAAAAACTGAACGCTTTCAGGAGGGAATAAGATATTTTTAATCAATCTGCGCATCAAACCCTCCTCCTACAAGGTAACAAACATTAAAGGAGATGCAGAATCAGCAAGTATGAAGTGGTAAAACATTTCATGGAACAGTCATAATATTAGAAACAAATAAGTCTTAAAAAAAAAAGACTTGTTAAAATAGAAATGTGACAATGAACCACATGAACTCTCCACACTAACAAATACTGTATTAACGTGATTGTTTGCTGTGATGGTGGTGGGAGGTTGCGCACAATTTCATAGGGTATAGGCATAAAAAAAATCATTACAAGTTCAGATTGGGATCTGAAATTCACGTTAAAAACATGGGACAACTTACAGGGGTAAGAGAGGGCCCTCAACACGTAACAGAGTTTGAGGAATTTCCCTCAGAGCCAACACACCAACAAGACTCTTCTAAGGTCACTAAAAAGACCTCAGCTCAGGAAGATCTTTTGACAGTTTTTTGTTTTAAAGTTTTATATACTATGTTCTTAATGTTTTTTATGTTCTTAATGTTCTTTCAGTTTCTGAGTAGCATAAAAGAGGGCCACTACACTGTTATACTAAATAAGACAACACAATGGAGACACAGGGTGTAACCAAAATAATCTCATATAATGTAAAAGGGATCCTGAATCCAGTTAAAAGATCCAAGATTCTAGACGAAATGAAAAAAGACAAAGCAGGAATAATATTTTTACAGGAAACCCACCTAACAGACTTGGAGCACACTAAACTTAATAGACAAGGGTTTAAACTGATCTCTTCATCTTCATATAAGTCAGGGAGGAGGAGGGGGGTATCGACATTGATCTCAACCAAAATTATGTTTGAAAAAATTCAGAACACAAAGATAAAGAAGGGAGATTTAGCATGGTACTTGGTCGGCTAGAGGGAGAAGATATCACCCTGCTGAATGTATATGCACCTCCAGGGGCTAAATGGAAATTTTATAAAAATGTATTTGACCTAATGATAACTAAAGCCAAAGGTTTAGTGACATGTGGTGGAGACTTCAATCTAAGACTGAATTCATACTGGGATGCATCAGGTAATTCTCCACATCAAAATAACACTCAAAGTAGAAAAACTCGGATGCTACTAGAAGAAATGGGAATCTGTGACGTGTGGAGGGAATTCAACCCCAGTGTAAAAGATTATACATTTTACTCAGCACCACATTCATCATACTCAAGGATTGACTATTTTTTTATGTTTAATAGAGACATTGGAAGAGTAAAAACATGTAAAATAGGACTGATGGATCTCTCTGACCACAGTCTGATCTATATGGACTTAAATATCCAAAAATACACAAGTAATACATTTCCTTGGAGGTTAAATTCAAATGTGCTGAAAGGACCACTGAAAGATGAATTGGAATCAGATATTCTCAGATATTTGGAAGAAAATGATAATGGAGAAGTCATCATCGTCGGCCTCCGTCGGTCTATGATGACCATGGAAGAGAATCCTAAACGTCTACTCTGCTGGAACAGCACCGCCTGTGGCTGAACAGGCCGATGCGCGAATGGCAGTCCCTGTCACACAGGTCACACTTGTGGGTGGTCTCCGTGCTGCTGGGTCTGTGGCGGTTCTTCCTGCGGGTCATTTTTTCATCTGCTGTAGCAGTCAGTCTCTCTTCACCCGCCTTCAGCTGTCTGGTCAGGGTGCCTCTCCATTTGGAGCGGTCCGTTGCAAGGTCCTCCCAGCGCTCTGTGTTGATCTCCAGGGCCTTCATGTCTCTCTTGCAGACGTCTCTAAAGCGCAGCTGTGGGCGGCCAACGTCTCTCCTGCCAGTCGCCAGTTCTCCGTAGAGGACGTCTTTGGGGATTCTGCCATCCTCCATACGGTGAACGTGGCCTATCCAGCGAAGCCTGCGCTGCCTGAGTAGAGTGAACATGGAGGGAAGGCCGGCGCGGGACAGAACTTCTGTGTTGGGCACTTTGTCCTGCCAGGATATGTCCAGGATGTGGCGAATGCAGCGCAAGTGGAAGGAGTTCAGTCTCTTTTCCTGCCGGGCGTATGTTGTCCACGTCTCACTCCCATAGAGCAGTGTGTTGATGACGCAGGCGTTGTACACTGCCATCTTCGTCTTGACAGAGAGTTTGGGATTCTCCCACACTCGTGTGGTGAGGCGAGCGAGTGTGAAGGCTGATTTTCCAATCCTCTTGTTGATCTCTGTATCAAGGGAGAGGTTGTTGCTGATCATGGACCCCAGGTACGTGAACTAATTCACGACCTCCAGCTCGTAGTCGTCGATGGTGATGGTTGGTGGTGCTTCCGTGCCTTGCGCCAAGACGTTAGTCTTCTTCAGGCTGATGGTAAGCCCGAAGTCCTTGCATGCCTGGGAGAAGCGGTCCATCAGGGTCTGAAGCTCCTGCTGTGTGTGGGTTGCGACTGCAGCGTCGTCTGCGAACAGCATGTCTCTGATTAGAGCCTCGCGTACTTTGGTTCTGGCTTTCAGGCGGGTGAGGTTGAAAAGCCTGCCGTCAGATCTTGTGTGCAGGTAGATTCCCTCTGTTGCTGTGCTGAAGGCATGCCTCAGGAGCATAGCAAAGAAAATCCCAAAGAGGGTTGGCACAAGTACACAGCCCTGTTTCACTCTGCTGTGTATGTTGAATGGCTCTGAGACGTTGCCGTCGTGCTGCACTATCCCCTGCATCTTGGTGTGAAACGATTCGATGAGGTGTTGCAACTTTGGTGGGCATCCTATCTTTGGCAGGATCTTGAAAAGGCCCTCTCTGCTGACCAGATCGAACGCTTTGGTGAGGTCGATGAAGGCGACGTACAGGGGCATGTTCTGTTCTCTGCATTTCTCCTGGAGTTGGCGGATGGAGAATATCATGTCTACCATTGATCGCTCAGCGCGGAAGCCACACTGAGACTCGGGGTAGACACGTTTGGCAAGCTTCTGTAGACGAACGAGAACAACTCATGCGTAGACTTTGCCAACAACGCTGAGGAGGGAGATGCCCCTGTAGTTGTTGCAGTCGCTTCTCTCCCCTTTGTTTTTGTAGAGGGTGATGATCTTGGCGTCCCTCATGTCCTGTGGTACGGCACCTTCCTTCCAGCACTGGCAGAGGACGTCATGCAATGGCAGCAGTAGGGCAGTCTTGCAGTGCTTGATCAGGTCGGGGGGTATGCCGTCGTTGCCGGGTGCCTTGCCAGCGGCCAAGCTATCAATGGCCTTGCTGAGTTCGTCGATGGTTGGCTCGGCGAATAATATGCAGATGTCATATCCGGCTCTAGGGAGCCGGGCAATCAGAGCCAGGGACAAGCCAGTGAGTCGTGATATTTTATTCAGGGTAAAGGGGAAGGGATGAGGAGAGCACAGATACTCATGCAGACGTACACTCACAGGTTGCACAGCGCAGAGGTAAGCAGCTCGTACCGGACGTGGGGGTAGCAAGACGTACATCCTCACAGCGTGATACAAACACAGGAATGCTGCAAGAGGAGTATAAGCTGACACCAGACGAAGGGGCTTCAGCTTAGCAATGTGTTTATGTCGCAGCCCCGAGTCATTGAGGCTGCTCCTATTTATCCTCATTGGCAGCGCCCCAGCTGATGAAGACTAATTGGCCCCAGCCGTCCATAATGCTGCCAGCTGGGGGCCAGCTGAGACGCTGCTCAATGGGAAGCAGGGATGAGGGAAAACATGGACTGAGTGCCGAGACGGCATCTCAACCCATGGTGACAGAGTCCCTCCCTCAAGGTCGGGCTCCTGAACGACCAGGAACATCCCAGCCCCCCCCCCCCCCCCCACCCTAGGTGGGGGGAAGGGAGGCGGACCGGAGGGGAAGAAGCCAAGGGAAGGACAACACCAATGGGGAATGTAGGGTAGCGGGAAAGAAAAACCCAAATACAATCCTGACAAAACAGAATAATTAACCCAGTACAGATGGGGAGAAGAACTGGGTCAGCACGCCGGTTACATACTACCCAGAGAGGTACCAACCATGCGTGACCCAGAGCAAGGAAAAAAGAACCACCAAAAAGGTACAGGGCAAAAATGCTGAGTACGGTTAAATAAAGGGAACCTATACACAGCGCTAATTTAAGTACATACACACACAGTCACCAAGAAAAGTGAGGGTGACTGGAACAAATGACAATTATAGAGCATGGTGTTACGGAAAACAAGGCACATGACTCTATAATGAACCAACAGGACAAAAAAGAAATACTGAGTGCAGGCAAAGAAAAACCCACACACACGAATATATAAATACCCAGTCACCTAAAGAAATGAAGTGACTGGAATAAATGGATAACTGCAGAGCATGGTGTTACGGAAAACAAAACATAACTCTACAATACAAAAAACGAGGCTAAAAACATGGCACAAAAAGTAAAATGCTGAGCATGAGCGATGGAAAACACAGCACTATAAAAACGAATCCACCAACAGGACAAAACATTACACCCGAGTGACCTTAATAACAAAGAAAAAGTGACACCCGAGGTGAATGGCAGGCAGAGTCCAAAAATGGCCGAGATGGCTCCGGAGATCTCCCCGCCCATTGTCCAGCTGGCGAATCAGGGAAAGAGAAGTGTTCGGACGGCGAACTCTGGACCCAGATCCCAGGAATCCAGTCCACCGGCAGCCGAACCAGGCTGCCCAGAGGGAAACACAGACCAGTGGGGGGAACCAGATCACCGAACCGAAAGTTCTGTGGGTCGGGTCGTCGACCCGCACCACTCAACCACCAGGACCGTTGAGACGGGCGAAGGATCAGAGCGGATCCCGGTGGAAGAGGCTCAGGGGAGAGCCGATGACGAGGGCGGCGGGCGTCAGGCCGCAGGAAAACGGCCACCTCCTCACCGGACCTGGACAATACTGGGGCAGCACCCACGTCGGACCCCGATCGGGCCTCAGGCGAACCCACGTTGGACCCCGACTGGGTCTCGGGCGAACCCACATTGAATACTGCACCAGAACCGACCTCCAACGTTGAACCCGGACCCTCCAGCACCACGAGGAACAGCAACTCCTTGCCGGTGACCCTGGAAGAAGGCTCAGAAGAGAAAACAGAACCGGGATCAGGATCACCGGCAGCGCCAGAACCCGGCGAGACGAGCTCAGACGCAGCGGACGGCTGCACCCTGCTCGTCTCCCCTGGAGATAGGCTGAAGTGCTCGAGGATAAAAAGAGAGAAAAGAAAGGAGAGCACTCGCCTGATCTCGGGTTCTGACACCGTCCAGGACTGCGAAGATCCAGGATCCGTCGTCAGGAGGTCGTTGTCAGGCTCCCATCTAGCCGCGTCGGGCCCCGCAGCCAGCACGATGGTCAGCGCAGCTTGAGATCCCTCCAGCTCAGGTAACCCTGCCGACGATCCACTCGGCGTGAAGCCAGAAGAATCTCGTCCCGCTGGACCGAACCGCTCCTCCGTGGAGACCCGGGGACGCTCAATCATCGGCGTAGACTCCACGCAGCAGTCAGTCCCCCTCCTCCGTCCGCAATGTAGCTGCGGAACCACAGGCCCTCTCCATATCCCACCACGTTGACCCGGAGCCGGGGACCGCTCGGCGGAGAGAGACACAGAGGATGCGGGATTAGGAATACAAGTTACAGCAGGTGGGGAGAGTTCAGGGAGCTGCGAACCCTGAACTTCTCCTCCAGGGATGTGACAGAGCAAATCATTAAGCAGGTGTGAAAAAACAATGACTTGCCTGCCCCCTGGAGGTTGAGTATCGCCTGCTGTAGTGGATTCTGCTTCTTCCTCTCCCCGCCCGGCGATAACGGAGGACCCCCCGGGAGTTCGTCTGAGGATCGCTCGCGTTGTCTCCAGCAGAGAGCTCACCAGGCCGGAATTCCAGGCACACACAGCAGTCAGGAAGCGCGTCGAGGAGGAGGGGAAAACAGCCGGGGTGAGCCAGCCCGAATGTCCAGGAATGACAGCGGGGAAATGAGGCTCAGGGAACGGGGCTGTAGAATCTCCACACAGACGAGGCGAAGAGGTGACAGCTGCGTGGGAGGAACTGTCCTGACGATGGCTCAGAACTGGATCCGGACGAGGTTCGTGCAGAGGTGACTCGGCGATGTGATGGCGGCTATTCCCGGGGAACGAAGCGAGGGGGAAACCCAGGATTCACCTCTCCAGATTGGAGATCGAGGCGAGGAAGGCGCCGAGCACGGGAAAGCTTCGTAGCCCTAAAGTCCTCTCCATCAACCTCACTGCCGCCGCCACATGCCTGAAGGTGATGACAGGAAACACAGTAGAGCTCGCGACAGCCACTCGACCCCGGACATAACTGCTGTCAGCTGCGGCTCCTTGAAGGGAATCCCGAGTGACGTGGCGCAGGTCGGGGGAAGTCCTCTGGTTGGCGCGAACTCCCGGACTGGAATGGCGGCAGGAACGGGACTCCGAAGCGGGGAAAGACGTCGCCCACTTCGACTCCCTGCCGGGATTTCCATCCACCCCGTGGAGCTTCTCTCGCTGTGTACCTGCAGCGTCTATCCTGGCACTGTCCTCCAGATGGTACAGAGAGTGAGGGTGACAGTCCAGGAGTTCCTCAGCACGGCCCGGATGCCAGCGTCTCGCGTTGGAGGCGTCGTGCAGGGTGAAGAGCGTCCCGTCGACAGCCTCCGAGATGGACCTCAGCTCGTCGCCCTGGCGCCGGAAGTGACTCCTGGGAAACGGCATGCTAGCAGCGCTGACACCCGGACAGAAAGGTACATTTCCACAGCGACTCACGGCCGCCGGCAACTCTTCTGGCTGCGACATACTGTCATATCCGGCTCTAGGGAGCCGGGCAATCAGAGCCAGGGACAAGCCAGTGAGTCGGGATATTTTATTCAGGGTAAAGGGGAAGGGATGAGGAGAGCACAGATACTCATGCAGACGTACACTCACAGGTTGCACAGCGCAGAGGTAAGCAGCTCGTACCGGACGTGGGGGTAGCAAGACGTACATCCTCACAGCGGGATACAAACACAGGAATGCTGCAAGAGGAGTATAAGCTGACACCAGACGAAGGGGCTTCAGCTTAGCAATGTGTTTATGTCGCAGCCCCGAGTCATCGAGGCTGCTCCTATTTATCCTCATTGGCAGCGCCCCAGCTGATGAAGACTAATTGGCCCCAGCCGTCCATAATGCTGCCAGCTGGGGGCCAGCTGAGACGCTGCTCAATGGGAAGCAGGGATGAGGGAAAACATGGGCTGAGTGCCGAGACGGCATCTCAACCCATGGTGACAGTAGATATATAAACACCCACAGTATGGAGCATTGCAGTAGGTGGAATAAATATGTAAATATATAAACACACACAGTGCGGAGCATTGTAGCTAGATGGAATAATATGTAGATATATAAACACACAGTGCGGAGCATTGTAGCTAGATGGAATAAATATGTAAATATATAAACACACACAGTGCAGAGCATTGTTGCTAGATGGGATGAAACAGCACAACCGTCTACTTAGTTATCCTACATGGTATGATTATGTGCCCATACATATTCTCACCCTCCACAGCGACCAGTATTTTCCTAGTTGTATGCCGGAGGGGACCATTGTGTCATCTTTTGCATTCAAAACTATTAGGTTGTTACGTGTTTTTGCTATCTCTGCGAGCAGCCCTGCTTAGGTTGTACAGTCTGACAGCCGTTGGTAGGAAGGACCTGCGAAACCTCTCGGTTGTGCACCTGGGATGATGTAGTCTGCTGCTAAATGAGCTCCTCAGTGCATTCAGTATGTCCTGCATAGGGTGGAACTCGGACTCCAGCACAGATGACAGTTTAGCCACCGTCCTCTCTCCTATCTCCTCCACCGGGTCAAGGCGCTGCCCCAGGACAGAGCTAACTTTCTTGATCAGTTTGTTCAGTCTCTTCCTATCGGCTGCGGTAATGCCACTGCCCCAGCAGACCACTCCAAAAGTGATGGCTGATGCCACCACCGTGTCATAGAATGTCTTCAGCAGTGCCCCTTGTACACCAAAAGACCTGAGCCTCCTCAGTAGGAAAAGCCTGCGCTGTCCCTTCTTGTAGAGTGCGTCAGTATTGTGTGACCAGTCTAGTTTATTGTTCAGATGAACACCCAGGTACTTGTAGGATGTCACCATCTCGATGTCTGTTCCCTGTATATTTACTGGTGCTGTGAGGGGTTGTCCATGCCTGCGGCAGTCCACCACCAGCTCCTTAGTTTTCCTCGCGTTGATCTGGAGGCAGTTCCGATGGCACCAGTCCACAAAGTCATGGATAAGCCCTCTGTACTCAGCTTCATCTCCCTTGGAGATGAGGCCAACGATCGCAGAGTCGTCAGAGAACTTCTGTAGATGGCAGTGTGTTGTGTTGTGTGAGAAGTCCGCAGTATAAAGAGTGAACAGGAGGGGAGCCAACACCGTTCCCTGGGGGGCCCCCGTGCTACCGATGATCGTGTCGGACACACAGTCCCGGGTTCTCACAAATTGAGGCCGCTTCGTGAGGTAGTCCAGGATCCATGATGACAGGTGCTGGTCCACCCCTGCGCGCAGCAGCTTGTCCTTCAGGATCATCGGTTGGATGGTGTTGAAAGCACTGGAGAAGTCAAAGAACATGATCCTCACCACATTCCCGGGCTTCTCCAGGTGGGACAGAGAACGGTGAAGGAGGAAGATCACCGCATCCTCCACCCCAATGCCATGCTGGTAGGCAAACTGGAGTGGCTCCATCGCTGGTCCCACCAGGGGGCAGAGGTGAGCAAGGAGCAGTCTCTCCAGGATCTTCATCAAGTGGGACGTCAAGGCCACCGGTCTGTAGCTGTTCAGGTTTTTGGGGTGGGAAGTTTTTGGTACAGGTACCACACAAGATGTTTTCCACAGCTGTGGTACCCTCCCCAGCTTCAGGCTCAAGTTGAAGATGTACGCCACAATCTCACACAGCTGGTCTGCACAGGACTTGAGGAGCTTTGTGCTGATGCCGTCCGGTCCCGATGCCTTCCTCGCCTTGATCTTCCTCAGCTCTGTCCTCACCTGGGTCTTGGTCAGGGTCAGGTTGGGGGGCCGTGTGTTGGGAGTGGGGGGTGTTGGTGGAGTGGGGAGTGGGCAGCAGGACTTGATGTCTTTAGAGGCAGCAGTGGTTGTTGTGCAGTCAGGGGGGAGGGCGGTTGGTCAAACCTATTGAAAAACAGATTCAGATTGTTCGCCCACTCCCTGCCCCCCGTGGCCTGGGGGAGGTATTCTGGAGCCCAGAGATGGTTTTGAGGTTTCTCCAGACCCCACTGATGTCGCTCTCTTGCAGCTTGTCCTCCATCTTCTTCCTGAAGCTGTCCTTGCCTTCTCTTATCTTTCTCCTCAGCTCCCTCTGTACGGACTTCAGCATCTCCCTGTTCCCCAACCTGAAGATCCTCTTCTTCTCTCTCAGAAGTGTTTTTATCTCAGGGTTGATCCAGGGTTTGTTGTTTGAGCAACACCGTATGGTCTTGGTGGGAACGGATTTGTCCACACAGAAGCTGAGGTAGTCCGTGAAGGTGTGAGTGAGGCCATCGATGTCCTCACCATGTGGATCGCAGAGCTGCTTCCAGGCGGTGGTTTCAAAACAGCCCTTTAGAGCGTCCATTGCCTCCTCAGACCATAACTTCACTGTGCGCATGGCCGGAGGTTGTCTGTGCACTAGGGGTTTGTACACCGGCTGGAGATGAACCAAGTTGTGATCCGATCTCCCGAGTGGGGGGAGTTGTAATGAGGTGTACGCCTCCTTAGTGTTTGCGTAGATTAAGTCCAGTGTTTCATTATCTCTAGTGTGGCAT
Source organism: Pholidichthys leucotaenia (assembly GCA_020510985.1). NCBI lineage: Eukaryota > Metazoa > Chordata > Actinopteri > Cichliformes > Pholidichthyidae > Pholidichthys > Pholidichthys leucotaenia. The sequence continues at coordinate 208,371,238 of CM035848.1, forward strand.
GTGACATACTGGGTAAACGTGGGTAGAATGGGAGATAGTGAAACATGGTTGAAATCGCCTGAGATGAGGAGAAGAGCATCTGGGTGTTCTGTCTGCAGCCTGCTGGTTACTGAATGGATGACGTCATGCACTGTCCCAGCGTTCGCCGTCGGATTTGCATAAACAACAATGCAGATTACGTGTGAGTATTCCCTCGGGAGATATGTAGGCCGCATGCTAAAAGCTAGCAACTCAATGTCTTTGCTGCAGTGTCGTTGTTTAACAGTGATATGTCCCGGTCTGCACCAGTTGTTGTTAACATACATTATCACTCCACCGCCCCTTGCTTTGCCACTGTCTGGTGTTCGGTCTGCCCGTATCATGTGGAAACCCTCCAGCTCAATGTTAGCATCTGCTGCTAGTTCAGTTAGCCACGTCTCGGAAAACAAAAGGAGAGAGCATTCAGGTTCAGGTTCAGGTTCAGGTTCAGGTTCAGGTTACTTTATTTGTACCCGTAGGTAGATTTGTTTTGCAGTTGGTGACATCCATATTTACAAGCCACTAATTACATTCAACATAGACACAAACACAGGTACACATCTTACAAAATATGTAAATATAAAATATGTACAATATAATTTTTATAGCTTGTTCACCTCTTTGACAGCAGCAGGGACAAAGCTGTTTTTGTAGCGCTGGGTTCTACTTTTTGGGACAGCAAACCTCCATCTGGAGGGAAGAAGCTGAAAGTTGCAGTGCAAAGGGTGGGAGTCATCATTTAAAATCGAGTCGGCCATCCTCTGTACTTGTCTGGTGTACAGGGATGTCAGGCTCAGCTGTGACTCACCAAGCAAACGACTGGACCATCTGACTACCTGATCCAAGGATTTCCTCTGTTTCAGTTTTATCTGACCAAACCATGACATTAAAGAAAAGGATAAAACAGATTCAATAAAAGCCCGATAGAACATAGTCATTATGGTTCGGTCAATTTGGAAGCGTGCAAGTTTCCTCAAACAATGCAAATTTTGCTGACCCTTTTTGCACACCCTTTCACAGTTCACCTCAAAGTTCAATCCACTATCAATAGTCGTCCCAAGATATTTGTACGATTGTACACATTTGGTGGTCTGGCCTTTTAGTATGGTGACTTTGTGCCTGGGAGTTTTCCTCCTAAAGTCAATAATCATATCTTTCGTTTTTGTTGTATTCAGCTGCAGGTAGGAATCCTCACACCAGTGAACAAAGTCATCAACTACTGGGCCGTGGCCACTCTCACCATCCTGGAGGAGACTGACAATGACTGAGTCATCAGCATACTTTATAATGTGTCTGTTGTCATGTCTGCTCCGACACATGTTTGTGTACAGGATGAAGAGTAGTGGTGACAACACACACCCCTGAGGAGAGCCAGTAGAAGAGCACTTTAGGTCAGACAATGTGCCATTGACCCTTACTCTCTGCGTCCTGTTGGTTAAGAAATCCAGAATCCAACCCACCAGATTATTGCTTTAATCAAATTGTTGCAGGAGCCTTTCAACTAAAATATGAGGTTGGATTGTATTAAAGGCAGAAGAAAAGTCCACAAATAAAAGCCTGGCGTGTGTCCCATTAAAATCCAGATGTTTACAAAGCATGTCAAACAGAGTGACAGTGGCATCCTCCACTCCTCTGTGAGGCCTATAGGCAAACTGCAGAGGATCCAATGCATGTTCAGTCTGCCTTAGGACCTCACATCTGACCAGTTTTTCAAAAATTTTCATTAAAATTGAAGTCAAAGCAACTGGTCTAAAGTCATTTACCGTTTTAGGACAGCTGGATTTTGGAACGGGAACAACCACGGCATCTTTCCAGATCTTAGGCACATGTTGTGTCTGTAAGGACTTATTGAAAATATAATGAAATATAGGACTCAGTTCATGTGCACAGGACTTTACCAGGCGTCCACATATTCCCGGTATATGCTATTGTAGCAGGAGATAGCCGCTAGCTAATCTACCTTTCCCAGTAATGACCGTACATTCCCCATGACAATAGATGGAAGGGAGGGTCTGCACCTTATATTTTTTGTCCTCCGCTTTACTCCAGACCGGCAGCCACGGCGTTTTCGTAATAAGGGGAAAGATTATCGCAAAACTGGCAATCCAAAAGAAACTGAGACAAGAAAAACTAATCACATTAGAGTCAGAACTGAAGAAACTAGAAAAAGAGCACAGAGACAACACTCATTCTAATGACTCGCTCAAAATTAAGGAAATTAAAAAACAAATAAACAAGATCTACACAATAGAAATCCAGAAGAAACTTACATTTCTGAAACAAAAATACTATGAAACAGGTAGCAAATTGGCAAAATTACTAGCCTATAAATTGAGGAAACAACAAACGGAGAGAGCAATCTACAAAATCAGAGACCCAGTATCAAAGGAAATAAAATTTAGAATTCAGGAAATTCTTAAAAGCTTCGAGAATTACTACAAGAACTTGTACTCCCTCAAAAAACACAAAAACACATCCGAAGCCTTCCTAAATACATTAAATCTTCCCCAACTTACTAAGTCACAAAATAAAACACTACTGTCAGAAATACAACCTAAAGAATAAGAAAAAGCAATTATGAAACTTAAAGCTAACAAATCCCCAGGAGCAGATGGCTATACAGCAGAGTGGTACAAAACCTTTAGACAGCAACTATCTCCTCTCCTCCTGAAAACATTTAACTATGTCCTCCACAAAGGGGAAATTTCCCCCTCCTGGAGAGAAGGGGTCATTGCAGTCATACCTAAACCTGAAAAGGATAAACTAGACTGCTCCAACTACAGACCAATCAGTGTGTTAAATCAGGACTACAAACTTTTTACCGCCATCCTTGCCAAAAGGTTAGAAAATATACTGACAGACTTAATTCATTTAGACCAAACAGGTTTTTTAAGACAAAGACAGACACAAGACAACATTAGACACACTTTACACATAATTCATCATATAAAAAAATATAATTTAAATGCAGCCATATTGGGATTAGATGCTGAAAAAACATTTGATTCGGTTGACTGGTCTTTCCTATACAGAATCTTATCCAGTTTCAATTTTCATAACAACTTCATTAGAACTATCCAGGCATTATATAAAAAACCAACAGCTAAAATAAGGATTAACGGTAAATTATCTTCATCTTTTGAACTGGAAAGAGGATGCCGTCAGGGCTGCCCCTTGTCTCCACTGCTCTTTGCAATCTTCATAGAACCTCTGAGCCAATGGATAAGACAGAATCAAAAAATTCAAGGTATTACACTTGGTCAGAAGGAACATAAAATAGCACTCTTTGCTGATGACATTTTAATATACCTGGGGCAGCCGGACACCTCTTTTCCAGAACTAATCTGTTTTTTCAGAGTATGGAGAGTTATCGGGGTACAAATTAAACATGCATAAAAACCAAATTTTAACATTCAACTATGACCCAAATCAATATTTACTAAGCAAACTCCAAACTAACTGGGAGATGGAATCTATGAAATATCTGGGGGTCAATATCCCGAAACAACTCAACAAAATTATAACACTAAACTATGATCCACTGATGGCAAAAATAAAATCTGATCTAGCAAGATGGAATATGATACCATTCTTGGGTACTTCACAAAGAATTGAAGCAGTCAAAATGAATATATTTCCACGTCTTCTATACCTTTTCCAAACAATACCGGTAGAACCTCCCAAAAAAACATGGCAAGAACTGGACAGAAGGATCTCAAGATTCATATGGCAGGGCAAGAGACCTAGAATCAGATATAGAACCCTACAGCTAAACAAAGACAAAAGTGGGCTTGCACTGCCAAATATCAGGAACTATTTTAAAGCCGCACAAATTAAAACTTTAGTAGAGATATGTAACCCAGTCTACACTGCACAATGGAAGGAGATGGAATGCCAAGTAACAAGTGACATTCCCCTACAGGCGATAATAGGGAACAATGCCTTACCTAAACTTTTGAATAACACTAACCCATGGATAGAGACCCCACTAAAAATTTGGTTTAAGATAGTCAGAGAGAATCAAACTAAAGAACCCTATCGATTATTGCAATGGATTTCCTATGATCAGGACTTTACTCCTAATAAAACAGACACTAGATTTAAAAAGTGGAAAGAGAACGGACTGATAAAATATTACGATTTTTTTCAAGGGCAAACTTTAAGAAGTTTTGAAGATTTGAAAAAACAAGGTCTAATAAATCAAGACCTTTACAGGTTCTTTCAGCTTAGACACCACATAAACAAAATACTTAAAAAGGAGGATTTGGAAAGGGCCCAGTCAGGTGTTCTTAAGGTTTTCTTAATGGCATATAAAGGGGTCCCAGGGATCAGATGCATTTCTAAAATATACCATGGTCTTCAAGACTTAGAAGGAGACAACACATCATATATAAAAGAGAGATGGGAAAAAGAGGGGAATTTCACTTTACAACTGGAAATATGGGAAAAGTTAAATAAACAACAATGGAAAAGTACCTCATCCCTGTTGTGGAGAGAATTTGGATGGAAAAATTTGGTAAGATTTTTCAGAACACCTTCACAAAACAAATTTACTCGTAAAGGGTTGAATTGTTGGCGCTTGTGTGGTGAAAAGACTGCAAATCATTTTCATGTGTTTTGGTCATGCCCAGTTATCCACCAATATTGGACCAATGTACAGACAATATTGGGGAAAATATTCAAAGTAACAGTTCCCTTTTCTTTTGTAACTTTGTATTTGGGTTTACTACCGGAATCACTGGAAAAACGAGGAGAAAAATACTTATTCACTGTTTTAATATTGGTAAGTAAAAAAGCTCTAACAAAAAAATGGATGTTGAAAGACTGTCCTACACCTGAAGATTGGATTAGCGTGATTCAGGACATGTATTCGATGGAAAAGTTGACATTTGCACTGAGACAGGACATGGATGGGTTCTTGAACTTTTTGCAACCCTGGAACGCATATGTGTCTTCCATCAGATCTAATCTTTGACAAATACCATTTCAATAATGGCACCTCTCTTTGTTCCAACGCTACTCAAATACTCTTATTTTTCTGCCCTTTTGGGTTTTTTTTTTTGTTGTTGTTGTTTTGTTTTGGGGTTTTTTTGTTCTTTTTTTTTAAATTTCTCTTTCACTTAAAAAAAGGGTGTTGTAATATTTTTTTTCCAATGTTGTCAAAAAACAAAAAAAGGGGGAATATGTGATGAAAATGTAAACAATGCAATGCTGTAATGACATGTATACCCTTTACAAAAACTTAACAAAAAAGATTTTTAATAGAAATGTTGGCCGATTTAAAAGTATGTCCATGTACACACTTAATACTTGGGTCGGGGCTCCTTTAGCATGAATTACTGCATCAATGCAGCATGGCATGGAGGCGATCAGCCTGTGTTACTGCTGAGGTGTTATGGAAGCCCAGGTTGCTTTGATAGCGGCCTCCAGCTCGTCTGCATTATTGGGTCTGGTGTATTTCATCTTCCTCTTGACAATTCACCATAGATTCTCTATGGGACTTAGGTCAGGAGAGTTTGCTGGCTAATCAAGCACAGTGATACCATGGTCATTAAGCCAGGTATTTGTACTTTTGGCAGTGTGGGCAGGTGCCATGCCCTGCTGGAAAATGAAATCAGCATCTCCATAAAGCTTGTCAGCAGAGGGAAGCATGAAGTGCTCTAAAATTTCCTGTTAGATGGCTGCACTGACATTGGACTTGATTAAACACAGTGGGAAAACACCAGCAGATGGCATGGCTCCACATATCATCAACTGTGGAAACTTCACACTGGACCTCAAGCAACTTGATTTCCAAGTGACAGGACTTGGCACCTGATTTGGGGAGCCATGTCATCTGCTGGTGTTAGTCCACTGTGTTTTATCAAGTCTAAAGTCAATGCAGCTGTCTACCAGGGCATTTTAGAGCACTTCGTGCTTCCCTCTGCTGATAAGGTTTATGGAGATGCTGACTTCATTTTCCAGCAGAACTTGGCACCTGCCCACACTGCTGCCAAAAGTACCAAAGCCTGGTTTAATGACCATGGTATCACCATATTTTTCTGGCCAGCAAACTCTCCTGACCTAAACCCCATACAGAATCCATGAAGTATCATCAACAGGGAGATGAGAGACACCAGACCCAACAATGCAGATGAGCTGAAGGACACTATCAAAGCAACCTGGGCCTTTATAACACCTCAGCAGTAACATAGGCTGATCACCTTCATGCCATGCCACAGTGATGCAGTATTAATTCATGCAAAAGAAGCCCTGACCAAGTATAGAGTGTGTGCATGGAAATACTTTGTCAGCCAACATTTCTATTAAAAAAAATCATTTTTTTTTAAAATTGATCTTATGTAATATTCTAATTTTTTGAGAAACTGATTTTCAGGTTTTCATGAGCTTCAAGCCATAACCATCAAAATTAAAAGAAATAAATACTTGAAATATAGCACTCTGTCTGTAATGAATCTATATAAAATATGAGTTTCATTTTATCAATGGAATTACTGAAACAAATCAACTTTTTGGTGATATTCTAATTTAGTGAGATGCACCTGTAGCTACAGTATATTATACCATTTTACTGAGTGGATATGCCTAAATCAGTGTGTCAATCATACTATACTGATGATTATAGACATTCAAGTATGTTCCAGACAAAATAGCATGGCTTTCGGGACTTATCTGTTTTTGGGAAAAAAAAAACAAAAGAAAAACGTACTAATAAATTGCTAAAAAGTAACAATGAGTTGATGTTTGATTTTTTGCTTTATTATGTCTGAGATACTCATATTTCAAGTGACCATGTCTTAGAAGCTGATTTGGAAGTACTAACACCTATAAACCTACAGATGAAAAAGTGTTTTTTCTCATATTGAACTCAACTGGACTTATCTGTTTTTGCAACAAAAAAACTCTTCATATACTTTCATGAGCAATCATTGTAATGGAATTTCTTTTCAGTCTTAATTCTTTGAGCATTTATACAGGAAAAATTCTCACCTCGTTTCTACAACCTTTGACAACCATAAAAATGAGTCATCATTTAAAAACATTCAGTATTACAATTTCAATATCAAAAATAAAAACTTAAAAAACTTCCAGTAAATGTATTTACACAATTTTCAGCTGTTACATCATGCTTTAGTCATTATAGGCATATTGTCAATACCAACATTTTTCTTGCAGAGACACTGGAAGACATGATTTAAACTTTACTGTCCTCATCACTTGAATCCTTGTCGCTCTCCTCCTGCTGAGTTAATATGAGATACTGGCGTGCAACAGCAGCATGAACCGTTTTTCAATAAGGCCTCTACAACAGGGAATGCGGCAACATCCTACACACATAAAGATGGCAATTCTAATCATAAGGGATAATACTTTGTTTTTTATCACTCCTGCCCACCGTTCATGTAGCCATGCAGTGAAGACACCGGGTTCATACTCAGTATCTTGACCAAACTCAGTCCTAAGAATATTCTTTCCAACCCCTGTCTAAAGAAAGAGTGCGAGTGTGACCTTTTGGCCAACGCTCCAATGTTTAAATTCAACTGGTATATCCGTTGCCCAGACTGCATCATGTGGTTTGTATTCCATGTCCCTCTTTCAACGCCCTGACTGTCTGACTTAATCCAGATACATCATGATAGCGTGGTCAGTTAGTCATACAGGGGCGCAGACACCTCCCAGTTAGAGGGCAGGTGTGAGTAGACCCTCTGCCCACAGAGCCACCATCCTCCATTTAGTTCAAAGGTGTTGTTCTGCCCTGGCGCCATTGACACTGGGAGTACAACTGCAGAAGATGGCTTGGAGGAACTGTTTGAAATGTTCCTAAGTCCTGAGCAGGAGGAGTTTTCTTTATTTGTCCTACTAGCAAGGAACTCTGCATATCCCCACCAATAGTTAGTTGTGAATACATAGCTGTGGTGATGTGGATCAGGTAACCAGTCATGTTCCAAATGTTCTACATATCTTGGTGTGTGTTTGAATATAGTGTTATTGCTTCACAATTAGGATTAGGATGAATAGTAGACCATGCCTACGCTCTCTAAGGGGTCTTTTCCAGGTACATTTACTCCAACATAATATTGTCCAGCGTCAGACAACTTCGGAGATGTTATAGTTATTTTAAAAACAAATTGTGCACTCCTTACGGCCATATATGAAACTCGTGCTCGCAGCACATGCCCCATGGTAGGGTGACTGTATAATGTATATGTGTTTTCTTAATTTATGATAGGTGTTAAAGTATTAAGAGTCATTGGGTCCTATGTGACTGAACACATCAGTTCAGTTACATGGAGGAGTACACATGTACTTATGACTCTTTTCATCCATCATAGACTCAGATTCATAGTGCATGGAGTGGTCACAATTACACACATGGACAAAATTGTTGGTACCCCTCTGTTAATGGAAAAAAAAATCCACAATGGTCACAGAAATAACTTGAATCCGACAAAAGTGGTAATAAATAAAAATTCTATGAAAATTAACCAATGAAAATCAGTCAATGCTTTTGAATTGTGGTTCAACAGAATTATTTAAAAAAAAAAAAAACTCATGAAACAGGCCTGGAAAAAATGATGGTACCCCTAGTAAAGATTGAAAATAATGTGACCATAGGGATATGTTCAACCAAGATGTGTCCTCTAATTAACATCACAGGTGTCTACAAACTTGTAATCAGTCAGTCGGCCTATTTAAAGGGTGACAAGTAGTCACTGTGCTGTTTGGTGACATGGTGTATATCACACTAAACATGGACCAGAGGACGCAAAGGAGAGAGTTGTCTCAGGAGATTAGAAAGAAAATTATAGACAAGCATGTTAAAGGTAAAGGCTATAAGACCATCTCCAAGCAGCTTGATGTTCCTGTGACTACAGTTGCACATATTATTCAGAAATTTAAGATCCACGGGACTGCAGCCAACCTCCCTGGACGTGGCCGCAGGAGGAAACTTGATGAAAAATGGAAGAGATGGATAATACAAATGGTAACAAAAGAGCCCAGAACAACCTCTAAACACATTCATGGTGAACTCCAAGGTCAAGGTACATCAGTGTCAGATCGCACCATCCATCGTTGTTTGAGCCAAAGTGGACTTCATGGGAGACAAACAAGGAGGACACCACTGTTGAAAACAAATCATAAAAAAGCCAGACTGGAATTTGCCAAACTGCATGTTGACAAGCCACAAAGCTTCTGGGAGAATGTCCTATGGACAGACAAGACAAAACTGGAACTTTTTGGCAAGGCACATCAGCGCTATGTTCACAGACGCTAAAATGAAGCATACCAAGAAAAGTACACTGTCCCTACTGTGAAACATGGAGGAGGTTCTGTTATGTTCTGGGGCTGCTTTGCTGCATCTGGCACAGGGTGTCTTCAATCTGTGCAGGGTACAATGAAATTTCAAGACTATCAAGGTATTCTAGAGAGAAATGTGCTGCCCAGTGTCAGACAGCTTGGTCTCAGTTACAGGTCATGGGTCTTGCAACAGGATAATGACCCAAAACACACAGCTAAAAACACCCAAGAATGGCTAAGAGCGAAACAATGGACTATTCTAAAGTGGCCTTCTATGAGCCCTGATCTAAATCCTATTGAACATCTGTGGAAGGAGCTGAAACATGCTGTCTGGAGAAGGCACCCTTCAAACCTGAGACAACTGGAGCAGTTTGCTCATGAGGAGTGGGCCAAAATACCTGCTGAGAGGTGCAGAAGTCTCATTGACAGTTATAGAAATCGTTTGATTGCAGTGATTGCCTCAAAAGGTTGTGCAACAAAATATTAAGTTAAGGGTACCATCATTTTTGTCCAGGCCTGTTTCATGAGTTTGTTTTTCAAAATAATTCTGTTTAACCACAATTCAAAAGCATTGTCTGATTTTCATTGGTTAATTTTCATAGAATTTTTATTTATTACCACTTTTGTCAGATTCAAGTTATTTATGTGACCATTGTGGGTTTTTCTTTCATTAACAGAGGGGTACCAACAATTTTGTCCGCGGCTGTATATACTGTATATCACAATAGTCAAACTGGACTCCACAAGCTTTACCTTCAGTAAACATTATGGTGGGTGGTGTCCCTTTATCCTTAATGTTGATGTTTATTGATCTGCCAGTTACTTTTAAAATAGCTACTGAGCTGCACAATAACCGTATCAGGAGGACTACGACAAGGACAAGCATGAGGAACACATACTGTATGTGAGCCATTCAAAAAACTAGAATCTACGTCAGTATTCTCTGAGGGGTCTTTCATCGTCAGCCATTTTGAGTGTATTCTTCCTGCTATGGACTCTTAATTTCTTCACCAAGGTTTGAGGCAATCAGATCAGCTAAAACACCTGACTCCCTTTGTAGCCCCAGACTTCCTCCACAACAGCAACACTCTCTATGGCTTTCCCTCTATAGCGTCTATGGTTTGTTTTGATAATAATTTACAGTATGCAAGCTGTACCCAAGTGTCTCTGTCTTGTACTTTTACAGCTGTTGGAATTGATAATATTACCTTATACGGCCCCTGCCAGGGGGCTTCTAACCAGGTCTTCTTTTAACAGTCTTTATGAGGACTTGGTCTCCTGGTTTTATGGTAATGATTCCTCCTGTGTGTTCCTTCTTAGGAAAAATAGCATGAACAGTGTCATGTGCTGAGTGTGTGATTTTCCATTCTCAGCTCCATGACTTCCCTGTTTGTCCATATTGGTTATTATGCTATTATTTTTCATGTACTCCTTGCCGCCTCCATTGTCCTTGTTATCATTTATATCTGTTTTCTGTATTTAGGTCTTGTTTACCATTTCTCTGTGGTGTTTTGATTTCTGTAGTTTCTGCTGTTGTTATGACTCGCCGCTCATCAGCGGCGCCAGCCGCGCGCACACCTGCTCCTCGTCCGCGACGAGGTATTTAATCCACTCTGCCCTGGGCTTCGGCCTGAAGCCGTCTCTCTACTTCGGCCCCTTTGCTACTACGGATCTCAAACCTACTAGCGAAGATATCCTGGGTAAGCTCCCCTTACCTCTCTCCTCTAGCCTTCCCCTGTGCACAGGTGGACATCCCCAGCGGCGGACTTCATCACCTCGCCGTTGGCTCTACGCTGCTGCCACAGGTACCGCAGGTCGCTGTCTCCCGGGCTTCGCCCTTGTCGACGCCAGCCACCTGTCACAATCAAGTAAGCCAGCTATCATCATCATTTCCCTGTATTGGTGTGGTGCCCGTTACCCTTCTCCCTCTGCTCTCTCCCACAGGGTTGTCCGGCTGTACGGCCTCCTGCCCCCGTGCCTGACGCAGACGCCACCACCAATACACTCTTATTCCACAGACACGCAGCCATACACTTCCCTGTTGCTAATAAAGCTGTTAAATCTATCCTGAGCCTGCGTGTGTGTCTCCTGGGCTGTGCGTTATGTCAGTACGGCTTCAGCAGAGCGGCTCGGCAGACAGCGGGCTCGCACGCCGTCTTTCCACCCTCGAGGCTCGGGTGGATTCAATAGCCTATCAGCAACAGGTGATATTAAATCAATTAATTAACATCACTAACCGATTAGACTGCTTGGACCCCCAGCAGCCATTCCCCTCGGCTCGTCCGGGTGGCGTGGCTCCTGCGGCTCCGGTGGCCGTCCTGCCTGCTCCGGGTGCGCCAACACGGCTCACACCAATCCCCACTCCTGCTCACTTCAGCAGTAAGCTGGGTGGTGCTCGGGGGTTTAATATGCAGTGCTAGTCCGTGTTTCTTCGCGTTCCCCGAGATTTTCCCTCAGACCATAGCAGAATTGGCTATATAGGAAATCTCCTTGAGGGTCGTGCGCTTACCTGGGCTTACGCCATTATGGTGAAGCCCAACTACGCTACCCTCACTTATGGCCAGTTCGTGCGACAATTTCTGGAAGTGTTCGATCATTCGCGTTTGGACAGTGTCCAGGTCGACCGTCTTCTCGGACTCCAACAGGGGAGCCGATCGGCGGCCGAATACGCGATCGACTTCCGGGTTACCACGGAGGAAGTTGGCTGGGAAGAGCGCGCGCTCTGCGGCATCTTCCTCCACAGTCTAAACTCCGGTCTGAGGGATGAGCTGGCTGGACGGGATACCCCGGAGACGCTGGCGGAGCTGATTTCTCTCACCATCAGCTTGGATAACAGGCTGCACGAGCGCACCTCCGAGCGGAAGCAGTCTTCTCGCTCGCGGGGTGCCTCTGCACGTCTGCCCCAAGCTCGCCACCTGGCGTTACCGCCGCCGGAGGTTTCCGAGGAGTCGGAACCAATGGTGACGGGCCGGACAAAGCTCCCCCTGGCGGAGAAACAGCGCCGTCGTGACCTGGGCCTCTGCATGTATTGCGGAGGTAGCCAGCACACGGTGGAGAATTGTCCGGAAAAGCCAAACGAGGTGGTCCGCGAGTCACTGTAGGGGGCCTCGCGGACGCTAATCGGTTAAATCCCCCTCACACATTTGACGTTGCCCATCCGCTTCTGTCACAACCTCACTGGGCATCTCACACATGCACTGGTGGATTCAGGCGCGGAGGGTAGCTTTATTTCACAAAGCCTGGCAACCCGACTGGGCATCCACTGTCACCCCCTCGATACTCCTCTCGCCCTGGTTAATCTCTCCCGAGTTTCCCTGGGAAAGGTAACTCACCAAACATCCCCTGTCCCGGTGATCATCTCTGGAAACCATCGGGAGGATATCTCCTTTTACGTCCTGCCCACCTCAGTAACACCTGTCATCCTCGGTTATCCCTGGCTCCGCCTCCACAACCCCGCCTTGGACTGGAAGACTGGGAAGGTTTCAGCATGGAGCACTTTCTGCATGGGTACCTGCCTCCAATCCGCGGCCTGCGCCCCGTCCTCGCCTCCCACAGCTCAGGACACCGCGCCCCCGGATCTCACCCTAGTGCCCTCAGAGTTCCACGACCTGGGTGCCGTTTTCAGTAAATCCAAGGTGATATCTCTACCTCCTCACCGGCCCTACGACTGTGCCATTAACATCCGCCAGGGGGCGCCCTTACCCTCAGGACGCCTCTACAGTCTGTCAGCGCCGGAGAAGGAGGCAATGAACAGCTACCTGAAGGAGTCGCTCAGTGCTGGGTTCATCCGACCGTCCTCCTCTCCAGTAGGTGCAGGGTTCTTCTTCGTTGGAAAGAAGGACGGATCTCTTCGTCCTTGTATCGACTATCGGGCTCTCAACGATATCACGGAGAAGGACCGGTACACCCTGCCCCTTATGGACACTGCCTTCCACTCCCTCCAGGGGGCGACCTGGTTTACTAAGCTGGCTCTCCGCAGCGCTTACCACCTCGTCCGGATCCGGGAGGGAGATGAGTGGAAAACCGCCTTCCGAACCCCAACCGGGCATTTTGAATATCTCGTGATGCCGTTTGGGTTGACCAATGCTCCAGCCGTCTTTCAGCGCCTCATCAATGACGTCCTCCGGGACTTCATCGGCCTGTTCGTATTCGTCTACCTGGATGACATTCTCATCTTCTCCAGGTCCAGGGATGAACACCGGGTCCACGTGAGGCGGGTCCTGCAGAGACTGCTGGAGAACCGTCTGTACGTCAAGGCGGAAAAATGTGAATTCTACGCCAAAACAACTTCCTTCCTGGGGTTCGTCATCTCCCATGACCAGGTGCTTCCGGACCCAGCGAAGATCAAAGCAGTGGTGGATTGGCCCACACCAACCTCTCGAAAGCAGGTTCAGCAGTTCATCGGGTTCGCCAATTTCTACCGCCGCTTTGTCCCGAACTTTGGAGCCATCGTCGGACCCCTGACCCGCCTCACCTCTCCTAAGACCCCGTTCCGGTGGACTGAAGAGGCCGCTTCGGCCTTCCAGGCGCTGAAGACGGAGTTCTCCTCCTCCCGGGTCCTCAGCCAGGTCGATCCCGCGCTGCAGTGCATTGTGGAGGTGGACGCTTCGGACACGGGGGTGGGGGCAGTGTTGTCCCAGCGATCCCCAGCCAATGGAGTCAAGCGACCCTGCGCCTTCTTCTCTCGGCGCCTGTCCCCGGCGGAACGAAATTACGACGTGGGGGACAGAGAGCTTCTTGCCATCAAGCTTGCCCTTCAAGAATGGCGTCACTGGCTGGAGGGGGCAGCCTTGCCTTTTGTGGTACTCACTGACCACAAGAACCTGGAGTACCTGAGATCTGCCAAGCGTCTGAACGCCCGCCAGGCGCGTTGGTCCCTGTTCTTTGCAAGGTTTAAGTTCAGCATCACATATAGGCCTGGCTCCAAGAACGGCCTACCCGACGCCCTCTCCAGGCAATTTGCCCCGGAGGCCGCAGATGACATTGCTCATACCATCTTGCCCAGGTCGTGGGTCGTAGGGGCTGTTACATGGGACATAGAAGACAAGATCCGGAGGGCGCAGGAATCGGAACCGGACCCTGGCGGCGGACCGGAGGGGAGGCTCTTCGTGCCATCTGCCGTCCGGGGGGACGTTATACACTGGCTCCAAACCTCCAAGCTCACCTGTCATCCTGGAGCTTCGCGGATGATCAACCTTCTCCAGTGATCCTTTTGGTGGCCAGGTCTGCGGAAGAATGCCGCCCGTTACGCCCGGGCCTGCCCCGTCTGTGCTGCCTATAAGTCAGGTAACGCCCCCCCTGCGGGTCTGCTCCAGCCCCTGCCCGTCCCTGGTAGGCCCTGGTCGCACATCGCTCTGGACTTCGTCACCGGGCTCCCTGTCTCCAACAACTTTGACACAGTTCTGACCATCGTTGACCGTTTTTCCAAGGCCGCCCACTTCGTGCCCCTACGTGGACTTCCCTCAGCCTTGGAGACGGCGGACCTCCTCATCCAGCACGTGGTCAGACTGCATGGAATCCCGGTCGACGTGGTCTCCGACCGCGGCCCCCAGTTTTCTTTGGACGTCTGGAGGTCATTTTGCAACACCCTGGGAGCCAAGGTAAGCCTCTCCTCCGGCCATCACCCCCAGTCTAACGGGCAGTGTGAGCGGACAAACCAGGAGCTGGAGGCTACGCTCCGCTGCGTAACTTCATCCAAACCCATGTCCTGGAGTTCTCACCTCGCCTGGGTGGAGTACGCCCACAACACCTCTCGCTCTACGGCCATCGGGATGTCGCCCTTTAAAGCATCCTTGGGCTATGATCCACCCCTGTTCCCCGCGCAGGAGGGCGAGTTGGCTGTTCCCTCTGTCCAGGCACATCTGAGGCGGTGCCGTTCCCTTTGGTCCACGGCACGTAATGCACTTTTACACACGGCGGAGCGCAATAAGTCTACGGCGGACCGACATAGGAGACCTGCACCTGCCTACCAGGTGGGACAGCAAGTTTGGGTATCCACACAGGACGTAAACCTAAAGGGTGAGAGGAGAAAGCTGGCTCAACGGTTCATCGGCCCTTATCCCATGACCAGGATCATCAACCCGGTGGCTGTGCGTGTGGCTATTCCCTCCTCCCTCCGCATCCAGTGTTGCTATCCCTGTGCTGTTGCAATCCTGGAATTTCCCCGTTGTGGGACTAATAAAGGCTTATCTTATCTTATCCATCCCACCTTCCACGTCTCCAAAATCAAACCGGTGGTCTCTGACCCCCTCTGCCCTCCACCTGCGGCGCACCCCGCTCCCCGGATGATTGGTGGCCATCCGGCCTGGACCGTCGCTGACATCTTGGACGCCCGACACTGGGGTCGTGGATTGCAGTACCTGGTGGATTGGGAGAGCTATGGACCCGAGTGGAGACAGTGGGTGCCTTCCTCGCTGGTGTTGGACCGGTCACTCATTTCTGAGTTTCATCGAGCGCACCCGGAAAAACCATCGCCAGGAGGCGCTGCTAGAGGGGGGAGTACTGTTATGACTCGCCGCTCATCAGCGGCGCCAGCCGCGCGCACACCTGCTCCTCATCAGCGGCGAGGTATTTAATCCACTCTGCCCTGGGCTTCGGCCTGAAGCCGTCTCTCTACTTCGGCCCCTTTGCTACTACGGATCTCAAACCTACTAGCGAAGATATCCTGGGTAAGCTCCCCTTACCTCTCTCCTCTAGCCTTCCCCTGTGCACAGGTGGACATCCCCAGCGGCGGACTTCATCACCTCGCCGTTGGCTCTACGCTGCTGCCACAGGTACCGCAGGTCGCTGTCTCCCGGGCTTCGCCCTTGTCGACGCCAGCCACCTGTCACAATCAAGTAAGCCAGCTATCATCATCATTTCCCTGTATTGGTGTGGTGCCCGTTACCCTTCTCCCTCTGCTCTCTCCCACAGGGTTGTCCGGCTGTACGGCCTCCTGCCCCCGTGCCTGACGCAGACGCCACCACCAATACATTCTTATTCCACAGGCACGCAGCCATACACTTCCCTGTTGCTAATAAAGCTGTTAAATCTATCCTGAGCCTGCGTGTGTGTCTCCTGGGCTGTGCGTTATGTCAGCTGTGTGTTCTCCAGGTTGTCTTTATGTTTGGTTTCCCCTTTGACAGCAGTCAGTTTGTGTGGGTGTGCCCTGCCGCTTGTCAAACTGCTGCTGCCCCTCCCTCACCTGTTTACCAGCAGCCGCTCATCCTCCTCATCATTCCCAGCTGTGTGTTATTATCTGCCTTCCCTTGCTCAGGTTACCCACATCTGCCATTCATGTATAATCAGTTGTTTCCCTATATATAGTAGTTTGTTCCTTAAATTCCTTGTCACTGCCTCATCATCATCTCAGGGTTGTAAGGACTGTTTTTCCTTTGCCTCCGCCAGAGCCTTCCACTCTGGTGAGCCTCAATTGTAAGTGCAGTCGTAATTTATCATTTGCTCATGTTTGCACTTGTTTTTTGTGTTTTCAATAAACTCACAAACTCAGTACAGCAGCTGGGTAGTTTTTCATTCATAGCAGTAGGCAGTGACCAGTGATCAACCCAGCTGCTGTGAGTTTCGTGGTATTTTTCACCTTTTGTGTTTTTTCAACCACCTGTGTTCTACGAACCTTGGGCCACCTCATTGGGTCGGAGCAGCAGGCAGTGTCCCTTCTGGAGGACCTCCTGGCACAGGCGCAGGCTTCTCGCTCTCTGAGGATGGTTCGGGAGAGTCAGGACAATGCGGCATGGTTAATGGAGATGAACCTGGCCTATGGAGTCACCCAGAGGCTTCGGACTTGCTCAGCCACATAAACTCCCTGCCGTGTGAAGAACCGGAGGAAGAAGTCCCAACGCCAAACACGTCTCTCACGAGTAGGAAGCGCTCGCGCCATTCCAAGCCTTCAGGCTCTCTCGCAGCAGCTCCGCCTCCTCCACTTGCGCTTTGGCCCACTCCATCAGACGAGGAGCTGGAGGAACGAAGATTGGTATTATTAGCTGAAGCGGACCTCCTCTTGGAGGTGAAGCCGTGGCTACTCCTAGACGTTATCCGTGAAGTGGAGGAGTTTTTTCCCTGTAAGCCAGAATCTGAGCTGGCAACTGAGTGCTCCCAGACTTCGATGCCTCTCTTCCTAGATGAGCCGACGTCTCCTTCCCCCACTCAATGCCGCGGCTCCCGGAAGTCTCAGCAGAGAGATTCCACCACTCACCCTACGACTCTTCCCTTATGGGAGGAGGAAGATTCTGTAGCAGATTCCCTCCTAGCTCCCGGGGAGACAGAGCACAATCTTGGGACAACAGCTGACGTCATCACCCCCCAGGAATTCAGGCAAGTCCTTATTCACTCACTCGCTGTTTCCTCTGAAATAAATTGTCTGATTCCTGATGTGGAGGCTCAGATTTCACAGTTTGTTGAGCCTCCATCATCAGCTGTTGTTACCGCTTCTCCATCTGAGCCTCCTGTCTCCCCCACATCTCTGTCGGTCCTGGGAGAAGATTTCCAGACTAGGGAGGAGCCAGAGGTCATTGAGGGGCCCACTCCACGTAGACGGCATCGTCCTGGACAGGTCCACCGGAGAGAGCTGCTTCCCATGGCTACAACTTTCCCTCCGCTGTGGGAGGAGCCCAGGGCTGTCATGGACTGTGAGAAGGCTGTATGGGCTCCAGATGCAGCAGGTGACACCAAACTCCAGGAGAACAGGCAAGTACAGACTCATTCTATCCTAATGGTTGATGAATTGTCTTGCCTGCCTCCTGGTAGAGACACTCAGATTATACAGTCCCCTGAGTACTCTTTGCCTGCTGCAGAAGACAAATATTCACCTACCCTCTCCATCTCTCCTCCTCCCACTTTTGAGTGTCTGTCGGACCTGGAGCTCAACCACCGGATGATGGAGGAGCCCGCGGTGCAGGGAGACAATGTCCCAGCTCTGCAGGTCCCCTACAGGCAGAGAGAGGATGCTGGACTCGAGTCCGTCATACTGAATCCAGCCCCTACGGTGATCCAGACCCCAGCCGCCATGCTGGATGAGCCTACTGTGTGGACCACTACGCTGGGGGCTGAAAGGACTGACATCACCATCATGCCTGCTGCAGGGGCCGCTGTAGCAGAGTCACCCATCGAGCAGAACCTCCTGGAAGCCGGGCCCAAGACGTCGTCGCCGGCAACAATAGAGTCCTGGACGGTGGTGAAGCTCGAGTCCAGGTAAGTGTTCTCTTTTGTCTCTCTTCCTGTTGAATTGGAGCAACCTTGTCTGGCTCTTGGTGAGGAGAGTTGGGTGCGGCCCTCAGCCACATCTGAACTCACCTTGCCGGGCACCGCCACTGCCAGCGACCCTAACCTTTTCTCCTCTCCTATCGCTCCTGAGCCTTCTCCTAGGGCTGCCGGAGAGGATCCATGTCCACCTACGGTCTCCGTGGAGCCGGTCCGACCAACCGACGATGACGGAGCTCCAGCTCCCCCAGTGGAGGTCAGCACGGGGGGGTCCATCTCTACCCAGGACCTCTGTGGGTGCCGTGTCTCCCCAGCCTGATGAGCCACCGCTCCCTGGATCGTTGGAGTCCTGGACAGCGGTGGAGCCCAAGTACAGGCAAGTGCACTCTTTAATGTCACTCCCGCTAGTAGTAGAGCAATCTTGTCTGACTCTTGGTGAGGAGAGCCAGGGGCAGCTAGCTGCTGCACCCGGACTCACCTCGCCGGGCTCTGCCGCTACTGGCGACCCTGACCCTGTCTCTCTCTCCACTATTTTTGAGCTTCCTCCCAGGGTCGCCGGTGAGCAGCCTACACAACCTGAGGCTGCCGAAGATCCAGGTTTGCCACCCGAGGTCGCTGGGGGCCCTACTTCCCTCGCTGGGGAAGCCACCGCGGGTGCAGCCTTATCCCAAGCCGGGACCACCGAGGGTGCAGCCAGTCAGCCTGAGGATGCCAGGGCCTTCACTCCTTAGCCTGACACCATCGTGGTTCCTCTGTCCTCATCACCAGATGCCTTCGTGGTTCCTCTGTCTTCGTCACCGGACGCCGTCGTGGTTCCTCTGTCCTCGTCACCAGACGCCGTCGTGGGTTCTCGCCCCTCGCCACCAGACGCCGTCATGGTTCCTTTCTTCTTGTCAGCAGATGCCATCGAGGATTCTCTCCCCTCGCCACCAGACGCCATCATGGTTCCTTTCTTCCCGCTACCAGTCGACGCAGGGACTCCCCCTCCTCAGCTCTCCTTCCTGGTTGTATAAATTTTGTAGCAAAATTTTCAAACCCATAGGCTGTGATAACTAATAACCAATAACACCATCCCTCCCTTGGATACATGACAAAGTCCATGTGTTCAAGTAGCAGCATAGTGAAATAATTTTTGTGGGAGGATAGGTTTACCCTTTGGTCAAGTATAAATTTGGGAGCCTTGATTAAAAACAGCACCTTTATTTAACCACCTATAGACTCCAGCTTATGGAAATATGTTTTGTTTGCATTGTGGGGCACATATGTTGGTTTCATATGCTCCATAGATATATTGCAGTATGCTTATTGTTTGCTTCACGTCTCAGGGGAACAAAGGGACTGAGCCTCCTAGGGGTAACAAGGAGGTGTGAGATCTGGCCTTTTGTTTCAGGGAGATGGCCTTGAGGGATTTCTTGACCACCGGAGACTAGGGTGTGGATGATGTTAAGATCGGAGGAAGTTACATTGTGACTGGGATTAAGTACCATGTGACTGTATGTTTGATTAAGTACCATGTGACTGTATGTTTGATGTCCTGGGTATAAGAAGGACAGATGTGGAAATATTCCTCCTCTTTTTCTGCTTTAAAATGTTGGAGAATGTGATTGTGAATAAAGCTGAACCTGAGGAATAAACTCAGCCTCGTCCTTTCCACACATCTCCATACTGGTGACCTTACGACGTATCATGAGCAGAAGTAATTCTCCTGAGCCGGACTCGTCAGAAGCCAGCCTGACGAATGCCGCCGCTTTCCAGCTGCCGGACTTCTGGCAGAACAGTCCGCGCTCCTGGTTTAACGCGGTCGAGGCGCAGTTCAACCTCCGGAGGATCTCGAGAGATGACACAAAGTTCTACCATGTGGTTGCGAAGCTGGACAACCACACAGTCCAGAGGGTGGAGAGCCTGGTCAACCACCCACCGGACAGCGACAAGTACAGCACATTGAAGGCTGCACTTATCAGCCACTTCACCCCCTCGGTGCAACAGCAAGCAGAGGGGCTCCTGGTGTTGACGGAGTTTGAGAACGACAGACCCGCAGACCTGATGGGGAAGATGTTGAGGTTGAGAGACTCCGACGATGACAGCTTTATCTTCACCCACCTCTTCCTCAGGACCCTACCGTCAGCGGTGAGACTGACCCTGGCCGGTTCACCTCTGTTGACCCGACAAGACTACTACGAGCTGGGCCAGGAGGCGCAACGACTCGTCGACGCCCACAAACGGAGTGTGGCTTCGGCCGCGGCAGCAGAGCTAGGCGCAACGTCCGGAGACGGCATGGGGCCAGAGGCTGCAACACCAGACTCACCGACGACGGCAGCAGCAAGGACCAGGCGACACGGAGCGGACGACGTCCTTTGCTTCTATCATTGCCGCTTTGCAGAGAGGGCGCGCAAGTGCATTCCGCCGTGCCACTTCAAGCGCTCGGGAAACGCCAAGACCGGGGGTCGGTAGCAGCTGCAGCCCTCGGGGAGGAGAACAAGCTGCTCTACCTGAAGGATGCACGCTCGGGGAGGCATTTCCTCGTGGACACAGGCTCCCAGCTGAGCTTCATCACGCCTTCCTACGCGGACCGACTGGCGCCTTCCAGTGGTCCCCGGGTGTCAGCGGCGAACGGCTCAGCGATTAAGACCTTCGGTGAGAGGACTCTGCTTCTGTCTTTGCAGGGCCGTTCATTCGAGTGGACTTTTGTCATAGCGGCAGTCAATTTCAACATGTTAGGGGCTGATTTTTTGTGCTCACATGGTTTGTTGGTTGATCTTGCAAACAAACGCTTGGTTAATGCACTCTCTTTTCATTCTATTCCCTGTACAGCTCGAGTGGCCCCGCCAACTGCACAAGCCAACGTCACAGCTGCAGGTGGTAAGTTCCACACACTCCTCACTCAGTTCCCAGCATTCACCGTCCCAACGTTTTCGGCGACAGTGGCTAAACATGGGGTGGAACATTTTGTTACTACCACCGGCCCACCCGTCTTTGCAAAAGCTCGGCGCTTGGACTCAGCTAAACTGACCATAGCGCGCGAGGAGTTCGCCAACCTGGAAAGACTGGGCATCATCAGGCGTTCGTAGAGCCCTTGGGCTTCACCACTTCACATGGTCCCAAAAGCTGATGGCTCGTGGCGACCTTGCGGTGATTTCCGCAGGTTGAATAACGCTACAGCGCACGACCGCTACCCGATCCCGCACATCCAAGATTTTTCGGTTCATTTGGCGGGGGCGCGCATTTTTTCTAAAATAGACGTGGTACGCGGTTACCACCAGGTTCCAGTGCGCGCTGAGGACATACCCAAAACAGCGGTAATAACTCCTTTCGGGATTTTTGACTTTTTGCGCATGCTGTTTGGGCTTAAGGGCATGGCGCAGACGTTCCAACGCATGATGGACGTGGTCCTGCGCGATCTCCCTTTCGTGTTCGTCTACCTGGACAACATATTGGTAGCCAGCGCGTCCGAAGACGAACACGAAAGCCACCTCACAGCAGTTTTCCGGAGATTGGCAGAGCACGGGTTAATAATCAACCCAGCGAAGTGTCAGTTCGGGGTGGCGCAGATTGATTTTTTGGGGCATCGCGTCTCGCCAGAAGGAGCGGTCCTTCTGCCCGATAAAGTGCGCGCAATAACAAATTTTCCCCAACCACAAACGGTCAAAGCGTTACAGGAGTTTTTGGGAATGGTGAATTTTTATAACTGTTTCCTCCCCCGCGCAGCGCAGCTCATGCAACCATTGTATGCTGCACTAAAAAAGCAAAAACCCACAAATAAAATCAAATGGTCTCCCGAGCGGGAGCGCGCATTCTCTCAAGTCAAATCAGCCCTGGCAAACGCTACGTTGTTGGCACACCCAGTCCCAACGCCCCACATGGCGCTCACTACTGACGCGTCAGAAGTGGCCATAGGAGCGGTCGTTGAACAGTATGTGGCTGGAGCCTGGCAACCGCTCGCGTTTTTCAGCAAGATCTTGCGCCATAGCGAGCGAAAATACAGCGCGTTCGACAGGGAGTTGTTAGCTCTACACTTGGCCATCCGCCACTTCCATTTCTGGCTGGAAGGACGCCGTTTCACCGCGTTCGTGGACCACAAACCGCTGACTTTCGCGATGGCCAAGATTTCAGAACCTTGGTCGGGCCAGCAGCAGAGACAGCTGGCCGCGATATCGGAGTTATCTTGGTAACTCCGAGATATCGAGATAACGCCGCGATATCGTCGCTAGCGACGCGGAAATGCGCGCGGCCCCGGTCCGCATAGGTATAGATTATGCAGCCATGGCCGCGGAGCAGGTTAGCAACGCGGATGTGCGCGAGCTCCAGTCTGGACCAACAGGGTTAAGGCTGGAGGACAGGGTACTGCAAGACGGTATGCCCCCCCTAATCTGCGATGTCTCCACTGGACGACCGCGTCCGGTAGTGCCAGCCGCGTGGCGCCACCGCGTTTTTGACTCGATCCATTCTCTGGCGCACCCGGGAGTGCGCGCGTCGGTCAAAATGGTAGGAGAGAAATTTGTATGGCCGAGCCTGCGTAAACAGGTTAGAGAGTGGGCAACAGCTTGCATGGCTTGCCAGCGTGCCAAAGTTCACAGACACACGAGGGCTCCCTTGGAGCCGTTTCATATTCCAGCTAAAAGGTTTGATCATGTCCACGTGGACCTTGTAGGCCCCCTCACAGGACCGGCTCACTGCTGGCGGCTCTGCCAGACCACGCAGCCACGTCAGCCCGTCGCTCAAACGTGCCACCGGTGGCGGCCGACGCTTCCCGGTCCCGCTCCCCGGCGCTGATCTGCACCCTCGAGCGCGATGAGCAGCAGCCGACCGAGGGTGCAGATCAGCGCCGGGGAGCGGGACCGGGAAGCGTCGGCCACCACCGGTGGCACGTTTGAGCGACGGGCTGACGTGGCTGCGTGGTCTGGCAGAGCCGCCAGCAGTGAGCCGGTCCTGTCTGAGAGCGTCACGCCCTCACAAGGGTGCACACATCTTCTGACCATGGTTGACCGCACCACGAGCTGGCCGGAAGTAGTTCCGCTGTCGTCAACCACAGCCGAGGAGGTGGCGCACGCGTTTTTAACAGCATGGGTAGCGTGTTTTGGAGTCCTGTCAGACATTACGTCCGACAGAGGACCTCAATTTGTTTCCAAGCTTTGGTCAGCGATGGCCCGCAGCCTGGGGGCAACGATCCATCGCACGACCGCGTACAACCCACAGGCTAACGGGCTATGCGAACGTTTCCACAGGTCATTGAAGGCGGCGCTCAGAGCGTCGCTTACGGATACAAATTGGGTGGACAAACTACCATGGGTTTTATTGGGGTTGCGTTCTGCACCTAAAGAGGATTTAGAAGCCTCCCCAGCCGAGCTAGTTTTCGCACAGCCACTTCGGCTGCCTGGAGAATTTCTCCCAGATAATCCGGCGCCGGAGTGCTCCCCAGCTCAGCAGTTACAGAGTAGCACGGGCCCGAACACACTACCGGGCCCCGCGCACCACAGTTTTCCGCGTGTTTTTGTGCCTAAGACTTTAAGAAATGCAGAGTTTGTTTTTGTCAGACATGATGCACACCGCCCGCCCTTGCACCCACCTTATGACGGACCATACAGAGTGCTGGAAACAGGGGATAAGCATTTTTTGCTGGATTTGGGGGGCAGGAAAGAGAGGATTGGCATAAACAGGCTCAAACCTGCTTTTGTGCTAGCTGACGAGAGTGTGCAGTTGGCGAGGGCTCCCCGGCACGGCAGACCCCCTAGAGAGCATTCCCCAGAACACCCACAGAGATTGACTAACAGTTCTCACCCACAGGCAGCAGCCCCACAGCAGGAGGACACTGCAGAGGCAGTTTTATTTAGCGAATGCAAAGTCCTTAAGCCAAGCAGTTGCCTCCTGGTTTGCTGTATGGAGGGTGTGTAATCCTCCTTCCAGTCTTTGGAGCGGGCAAGCCTCTATGATGTGTTCCATTGTTTGCTCCTCTCCACATGCGCACAG
Organism: Pholidichthys leucotaenia; assembly: GCA_020510985.1. NCBI lineage: Eukaryota > Metazoa > Chordata > Actinopteri > Cichliformes > Pholidichthyidae > Pholidichthys > Pholidichthys leucotaenia. Next base: position 208,395,715 of record CM035848.1, read on the forward strand.
TGGGCTAGGGCTACTGCCCCATCTGTGAAGGCTGGCCAAGCAGGGGCCATGTCCAGTCCTGAAGCGATTGAGTGTAGACCACTGTCTCCTTGGGAGGTTGGTGCCCGGGACCTGTTGGTTGGGGTTTATCACCAGCTGTTTGTTTGGGACCTCCTTGGTCTCCCATTCCTCTTGCCAAGCTATCTGGATGGTAAAGTCAGCTGGGGGAGGGTTTTTCCAAATCGTCCGTCTGGATGAAAGTCGGGCAGTGGGTGGGGTGTAGATATCTGCATGGATTGGTAAGTGAGGAGAATCTTTAACTTTTTGGAGCATCCTTTGAGTTAATGCTGCTCGCCGGATGTGTGGAGGGGCTATGTTTGACAGTACAGAGAGCCAGGGGAGTGGTGTTGAGCGGATTGTTCCAGTTATAGTTCTCATGGTTGAGTTGAGCTGGGTGTCTACATGGTGTGTGTAAGATGACCTGGACCAGACAGGGGCACAATATTCTGCTACAGAGTATGAAAGGGCCAGTGCTGAGGTGCGCAGGGTGGAGACTGCTGCCCCCCATTTTGCACCAGCAAGCTTGCAGAGCAGGTTGTTTCGTACCTTCACCTTAGCAGCCGTCCCCTTTAGATGTTCCTTGAAGGATAAGGTCCTATCAAGGGTCACTCCAAGATAAGTTGGATTTGGGGCATGCTTAAGCTTGAGTCCGCTCAGGTGGATGTTTAGTTCTCTGGCAGCTTTTGCATTGTGGAGATGGAATACACTGGAGACGGTTTTTGCTGGGCTTGGTTTTAGGCGCCAGATTTTGCAGAACTGGTCCAGTTTAGCAAGATCTTCCGTGAGCACCCGTTCCAGTGGTTCAAAGTCTGGTGCTTGGAATGCCAAACAGATGTCGTCTGCATAGATGAATTTGCGGGATTTTGTAGTAGGCAGGTCGTTTATGTAGAGGTTGAACAGAGTTGGAGCTAGAACTGAGCCTTGTGGGAGTCCGTTTTTCTGCATTCTCCATGCACTTGTGTTCTGACTGAGGTGGACTCTGAACCTTCGGTTAGTCAGCAGGGTTTTTATAATTGCTGTTGCCCAAGCAGGGATCGCCTTTATAAGTTTCAGGAGGAGGCCTTTGTGCCAGACCGTATCATAGGCGGCTGTAAGATCGAGAAACACAGCCCCTGTCTTCAGTCTGCTCTCGAAGCCATTTTCGATGAAGGTGGTTAGGGCCAGTACTTGTTCTCCTGTACTGCGGTCCTTGCGGAAACCTGCTTGATCCACACTTAGAATATCCTCTATTTCTGGGGAAATGCGTTGCAGTATTAGGCGCTCCATGATTTTGTAAGGAACGCTGAGTAGGGAGATTGGGCGGTAGCTTGCTGGTAGTTTGTGGTCTTTGCCAGGTTTTGGGATGGCAATGACCTTTGCTGTCCGCCATTTCTTTGGGATCGAGTTTGTTTGTGTGATCCTTGTGTAGAATTGTGTCAACCAGGTTAGGGCTCGGGGGCCAAGATTTTTCATGAATTCTGGGAAGATGTTATCGTATCCTGCTGCCTTTCCACATTTCAGGCCCTGTAGGACTTTCTCCAGTTCAGCAGCCTCGAAGGGTTCAGGGTTCGTTTCCTCTACAGGCATTTTTTGGTGTTTTTTTAGCTCAGTTGTAACTGCTCTTCTGGTGTCTTTGTCTTGGGGTGCTTTGGCGATAGTCAGTAGGTGGGATGCAACTTGGTTGGGTGTGACGGATGCTCGGCTTTGGCTAGGGGGCTTCTGTGCAGCTCCTAGGCGATGGATGAGGCTCCAACATTTCCTGCTAGAGTGGGTAAAGCTCCGGTCAGCAACTGTCTCCTCCCATTTCTTTCGCCGGGCTGTATTTAGCGATTCAATGAGATGGTCTGCTATCTCTGGGTCCCCTGATGTTTGATAGGATTGTAGGAGGGCAGCACTTTCTCCGTCCAAACATGGGACATAGAGGGGTCGGTAGCCTCGTGGGATTGCAGTATGGGCAGCCTTGAAGATTGCGCTGCAGAAGCGGTTGTATGCTTCATCTACAGTGATGGTGTGGAGTGGGATGGTAACAACGCTCCGGTCCAGAGTTTCACTGAATTTCTTCCAGTTGGCTTTGCGGAAGTTCCAGCGCATCTTCCTTGGGCTGTATATGACTGGAAGTTGTAGGCCAATGTGTACAAGCAGGGGCCGGTGTTGGCTGTGTGGAAAATCATCAAGAATGAGGATCTGTGTAGGATATGGCTCCCCATTCAAAGAGCTGACCCAACACAGGTCAGGAGAATAGTCCTTCTTCCACCTAGCAGAGTGGAAGGTTCCTCTTTGTTTGGGGTCATATATCAAAGCGAGGTCATTTCTGGATGCCCAGTCTGAAAGTGCCTCCCCATCACTGTCCACTGCTGGGTACCCCCAGTCAGGGTGATGGCTGTTAAAGTCCCCCACATAGATGGCAGGGTGGGGTAGGGTGGGTAAGACCTGCAGATCCCAGTTGGCATTAGGGGGCTTGTACACATTGACAATATGGAAGCCACCAATGATTATGGTGTCTGAGAAATGTGTTGTTATCAGGTGATTTGCTTCAACTATGTCAGAACGCACATAGGTGGCACGTCCATGTTTAGCATGTAGAACATAGCACAGGAGGTCAAAGCCTTTGATGGTGAAGCGGCCAGCTTCCTCTGTGCCAATATGAGTCTCTTGGAGGCAGATTACATCAATCGAATGTTGGAAGGCGAGGACTTCGATAAGGCTTGGCTTGGCTGCAGATAGGCCTTCAACGTTTAGTTGTAATATGCGAAGGGCAGATCCTACCACAAAGTGCTCTTGGGGCTGTTTGCTTTCGGCTTTAGGACTGTGACTAGGATTCTTCTTTGACTTGGCACAGAGGCGTCGTCTCTTCGAATTTAGTCTGCTGGTAGGATCATTAGCTTCCCCAGGCGAGCCCGAGTACTGGCGGAGGGCGCGACGAGAACGCTGATCCATTGCCCCCGGAGGCATTATTGTGGAGGCAGTAAAGCCGGCTTACAGCAAATACAGCAGAAGACTAAGGCCTAAGCGGCATGTGGACTGATATGTAGTGGTTTTATTATGACATGCATCTCTAGTTATGATTGTTCCATCTTAGACGTTTGGGGGGGGGTCATGTGGGGCACATATGTTGGTTTCATATGCTCCACAGATATATTGCAGTATGCTTATTGTTTGCTTCACGTCTCGGGGGAACAAAGGGACTGAGCCTCCTAGGGGTAACAAGGAGGTGTGAGATCTGGCCTTTTGTTTCAGGGAGATGGCCTTGAGGGATTTCTTGACCACCGGAGACTAGGGGGTGGATGATGTTAAGATCGGAGGAAGTTACATTGTGACTGGGACTAAGTACCATGTGACTGTATGTTTGATTAAGTACCATGTGACTGTATGTTTGATGTCCTGGGTATAAGAAGGACAGATGTGGAAATATTCCTCCTCTTTCTGCTTTAAAATGTTGGAGAATGTGATTGTGAATAAAGCTGAACCTGAGGAATAAACTCAGCCTCGTCCTTTCCACACATCTCCACAGCATATTTCTTCATCAGGAGATGCCGGCAATATGTCATAGAGGAGCAATTGGCTCCTATTAGGAGGTATAAAATATGCAAGATTTGCTAACATTGCCTAAGGAAAAATTGCAGGAGACTCACAGTAACCCTGTGGTAGTCTGGTGAATGTGTACTTTTTGTTTTCAGATGTGAATGCAAACCAGAATTGATGATCTGGGTATGCTAAAAATGCGTTGCTAATGACTACCACTGTGAAAAATTGCATTTGGAGTTTTAGTTCATTCAACAATGTGTGTGATCCTGGTACACAAAGAGCACAAAGAATTATCGCTTTGTTAATTCCTGCAGGTCCTGCATCATCAGAATGTTTCCCACAGGAATAGGGAGGCTGAGCATGACACTATGACATCTGCTGCTTTTAGCTCTTTTATGACCTGTTTAACACCTTTTTGAGCTTCTAGATAGAGAGGATATTGTCTTTTATATGGTCTATAATGTGATGTTATAGTGACAGATTTTGCTTCCTTTTATTAGACCAACGTCTGTTTTATCTTTTTACTTTAATGAATTGGAATATGAACTTCAAATTTGCTCATCCTCTCTTCTGTTGTTAAGATTGGTCATGTAGGAGATTTCTGGGTGTCACTGTGCACAGCCTTTTGTGCTGTGGTTACCCAGTTAAGTAGCAATGCATATGTTTCTAATGTAGGAGAATATTCTATGTCCAATATTTTTCCAATCCATGTGTTTGGGTCTGACCAGTGAGATGTGTGGAACCCCCCCATTGTTTAAAATGTCTCTTATCCTCATCAGATAAGACAACGGCTGCTTCCACATATCCTCTTGGTGACCAGTACAAGTTTTTTTATGACTAATCTGGAGGATAGCGTTGCAAAAAATGTTTGTTTGTAATTTGGATCAGAGGCATTCAAATGCCTATAGAACATGATACAACGATATTGACTTGGAGATTGCCAATCAGTAGGAACTGTGAATGTAAAATGCTGTGATATCACTGAACATGGTCCGCCATGACCAGGTCGAGGGAGTATCAGTATTTCAGTTTGGGAAGTCTCATAAACCTACGTTTACTTCCTCAACGTGTGGGTAGCCTCTGACTTCCTCAACATGTGGGTAGCCTCTGACAAAATGAACCACCCTTCAACAGTGTCACTGGTAGTAGGATCCTTTACTTTCACAGATTTTGATAGATATTCTACTGTTAGTTTGCCATTTGCATATTGTAACTGTTAGGTTTCCTTCTGACTTTGAAAAGCCCTGAATGTCATTACCTGAAATTACTGATCTACATGCACCTGTGTCACACAAATTTGAGTACCTTGAACTTCCAACATTACTTCTGGTAAACACTATATTGTTAACGTTAGATCAAAGTCAGGTAAATGGAAAATGTCTGCTATGTGAATTTCCTGTATATGTGTAGAAGTGAGTTCACTTATCTGTTTTAGTCTTAATTATGCAGTCCAGTTTTGTTGTAGTGGATGTGGCTCATGGGTGCCTCCCCCTCCCAGCGGGCAGTCTTGCCATCACTCAGTTTCCACTGTGGGCTTGCGTTCCCTTCTCGGGCACGGCCCCTCCTCCTCCACTGCTGTCCTCCTCCCCTTCCTCCTTCTCCTCCTTGGCTTCCTTGATAAAAGACAGATTCATGGGGAGCCCCAGGCCCCCATGGGTCAGCAATCACATACATTGGTACAGGTTTTTCTTTAAATTTTTATTTTCCTTTCATACCTAGATTCCCAATCTTCAGACAGAGTACACCAATCTGTTAATATCTTGAAATTTAGTACAATGTCAAACAAAATTTACAAGTGATCCAGACAAGCTGACAGTTTTGTGTAAATAGTTTGCTGTTATTCTAAGCTTAGTTTTCACAAAATAACTATATTGTATTTGTCTGAATCTGTCACTCTTACACATACTGCCACTCTTACACGTACTGGTTATTTTATCTGTTTTGATTTATTTTACCTACTCCATTTTAAGTTTTTATCCCTTTTATTGATATTAACTTTCTATTTAGTGATATTAACTTTTTAAACTGGAGCTAGAACCTTACTGATTGGCTATATTGATCAAACAGCTCCCAACGGCGGGACCGTTTGTTTTTAGTCAAAAATGACATAAAAATAACGACAATAGGATGCGCTAGGAATTATGGTGCACCTAGCCCTCAACCAGTGATCTGAACGAAGAAGAAGAAGAACACCCACGAGATGGAGAGCAATATAGTGAGAAGAACTGCTGCACGTCAGAAAAGATGCCATGAAGATGAAACACCTGAGGTTTGAGCAGTACATCACAGGCATGACTGTGAACAACACAGCCGTCTCAGACAGGAGGAGACCCTTCAGCAACGGGCATGCAGAAATACTTGCTTATACTTGGTTTCTACGGGCATGGACTGGTATGCCCTAGAATAATTCAAGAAATCTCTGTCCGTCACGATGTCATGATGTCACGATTACAGGACTCGCCAAAAGATCATAGGACGTGCTATGACATCAAAGGCAGGCTACACTCACAATCATAGGACTCGTTATGACATTATCAAAGATCAAAGGCAGGCATCACAGATCAAAGGCAGGCATCAACGAATGAGTGGTGACAAAGATCCAAGGCAGGTTTCACCATGGTTGCTGTTGCCATGGTAACAGTAACTTTCTACAGCCATGCAGAAATGTTTGCTTGCACTTGCTTTCTATGGGCATGCACGGGTATGCACGGGCATGCATGATGTCTATATGACGTCAGATTAAACCATAGTCTATATAAGATAAGATAAGCCTTTATTAGTCCCACAATGGGGAAATTCCAGGATTGCAACAGCACAGGGATAGCAACACTCAGAGCAATAATTAAGAAGATACGGAAGATATAAATAAGAGCAGTGGATATACATACATACACATAAATATATAAATATATATACAAAGTGCGGAGCATTGTAGCTAGATGGAATAAACAGCATAACCGTCTACTTAGTTATCCTACATAGTATGAATATGTACCCATACATATTGTCACCCTCTGTAGTAGCAACCAATAGTGTCCTAGTTGTACGTATATACTGGAGGGGACCATTCTGTAAGTCTATTGCGCCTTTTGCATTCAATACTATTAGGTCATCACGTTTTTTTGCTATCTCTGCGAGCAGCCCTGCTTAGGTTATACAGTCTGACAGCCGTAGGTAGGAAGGACCTGCGAAACCTCTCGGTTGCGCACCTAGGATGATGTAGTCTGCTGCTAAATGAGCTCCTCAGTGCATTCAGTATGTCCTGCATAGGGTGGGACTCAGACTCCAGCACAGATGACAGTTTAGCCACCATCCTTCTCTCTCCTATCTCCTCCACTGGGTCAGGGCACTGCCCCAGGACAGAGCTAGCTTTCTTGATCAGTTTGTTCAGTCTCTTCCTATCGGCTGCTGTAATGCCACTGCCCCAGCAGACCACTCCAAAAGTGATGGCTGATGCCACCACCGTGTCGTAGAATGTCTTCAGCAGCGCCCCTTGTACACCAAAAGACCTGAGTCTCCTCAGTAGGAACAGCCTGCGCTGTCCCTTCTTGTAGAGTGCGTCGGTATTGTGTGACCAGTCTAGTTTATTGTTCAGATGAACACCCAGGTACTTGTAGGATGTCACCATCTTGATGTCTGTTCCCTGTATGTTTACTGGTGCTGTGAGGGGTTGTCCTTGCCTGTGGCAGTCCACCACCAGCTCCTTAGTTTTCCTCGTGTTGATCTGGAGGCAGTTCCTATTGCACCAGTCCACAAAGTCCTGGATAAGTCCTCTGTACTCAGCTTCATCTCCGTTGGAGATGAGGCCGACGATTGCAGAGTCGTCAGAGAACTTCTGTAGATGCAGTGTGTTGTGTTGTGTGAGAAGTCCGCAGTATAAAGGGTGAACAGGAAGGGAGCCAAAACCGTTCCCTGGGGGGCCCCCGTGCTACCGATGATCGTGTCGGACACACAGTCCCGGGTTCTCACGAACTGTGGCCGGTTAGTGAGGTAGTCCAGGATCCATGATGACAGGTGCTGGTCCACCCCTGCGCACAGCAGCTTGTCCTTCAGGATCATCGGTTGGATGGTGTTGAAAGCACTGGAGAGATCAAAGAACATGATCCTCACCGCATTCCCGGGTTTCTCCAGGTGGGACAGAGAACGGTGAAGGAGGAAGATCACTGCATCCTCCACCCCAATGCCATGCTGGTAGGCGAACTGGAGTGGATCCATCGCTGGTCCCACCAGGGGGCGGAGGTGAGCAAGGAGCAGTCTCTCCAGGGTCTTCATCATGTGGGACGTCAGGGCCACTGGTCTGTAGCTGTTCAGGTCTTTGGGGCGGGAGGTCTTTGGTACAGGTACCACACAAGATGCTTTCCACAACTGTGGTACAGAGCTCCACAATCCCACACAGCTGATCTTATATGACATCAGATAAACCATAAGGCTGATGTTCCTATGATCTCTGAAGGATGTCTATATGACGTCATACAGACCGCAGGAGGCACATCATAGGCTCAGTGATGCACCAAAACTTTGGGAAACAAGCAAAACAACACAACAATGCTTTGGCAATGGCAATGGCACGTCATTGCCATTAAGCAGATCCCTGCTTCAACCCAGGCATACACTCACCGGCCAGTATGTATCCCAGGTAAAGTTTATCATTACATTGTTAAACAAGCAAAAACAATACAACAGTGTGTTGGCAATGGCAAATATTGGTATTAAGGAGATCCCTATGCCTGGCTTCAACCCAGGCATACGTATACAAGGTAAAGTTTATTATTACATGGATGCACCACATCCTGAACAGGGTCGAAAGCCACTTTTGGCTCAGATCTCTTTTCATGATCCTGTCCATGAACTAGAATTACGATGCACCTATCCCTCAACCAGTGGTCAGAACGAAAAAGAAGAAGACCCACGAAATGGAGAGCAATAGAGTGAGGAGAACTCCTGCACGTCAGAAAAGATGCTGCGAAGATGAAACACCTGAGCTTTGATCAGTACGTCGCAGGCATGACTGTGAACAACACAGCCGTCTGAGACAGGAGGAGACCCTTCAGCAATGGGCATGCAGAAATACTTGCTTATACTTGGTTTCTATGGGCATGCACTAGTTAACATTATTGACAATTTTAACTTGTTTTGGGGCCGCCACACTCTCTATAAATCTGAAGGCATACATTTAAATGCATCAGGTAGCCAGCTTTTAGCAGCAAACCTGATGCATATCATTCAAACCACAACATGCAATTGACTGTTTACATCCCATGACCCCTCCCCTCCAGATCAACTCACATCTCTGATCCCCAGTAAGACTATCCAGCACCAGTCCCGTTTTTGCCAGCCTCCACCATCTGGTCTGAAAATTCATTCACTACCCACCTTCCCCATTAGGACATTGATCACGGACCTCAGACCTCCATTCATAAAACATACAGTTCACAAGAACTCACGGCCATGTTGCCTATGTTCTGTGGATCAGTCTCCAAACAATAATCCACAGAAAACAAATTACCCACCCATAAATAATTCACCACCTACCCTAAATATGGCTCTTTTAAATATACAGTCACTTGCTCAAGGGGCGGCAGTGGCTCAGGAGGTAGAGCAGGTTGTCCAATAACCGGATGGCTGGCAGTTCAAATCCCACTCTCCCCAGATATCCTGCCGTTGGGTCCCTGGGCAAGACATTTTAACCCCAATTGCTCCTGGTGGGTCTGGACAGAGCCATGTTGGGCAGCTATGCCGCCGTGTGTGTGAATGGGTGGATAGCAGGATCTGTGAAGTGCTTTGGTCATCTAGAGATGAGAATAAAAACGCTATATAAGTGAATGCCATTTACCATTTTTGCTAACAAGACTTATCATCAATGACCTGATTTTAGATAATAAGACTGACTGTCTATTTTTAACAGAGACGTGGCTTGGTATGGATGCACCAGCGGTTCTCACTGAGGGCTCCCCACCAAATTTTAGTTCAGTTTTTTCCATAAGAAAGGCAGGAAGGGTGGGGGTACGGCTTCTATTTTTTCTTCCTCACTTGCAGTAAAGCAAATTTTACCTGATCAATATATCGTATTTGAGCAACACGCTTTTGTCTTTAGCAGCCCCGCAATTTTATGAGTCACAGTTTACAGACCACCCAAACACTGCCCTGTTTTAATTAATGAGTTCTCTGAGTTTTTATCAATAATCCACTCCTCATATAATTTTATTCTCATTTCCGGTGATTTTAATCTACACACTGATAAGCAGGGCGACCATATGTCAGAAGATTTTAATGACCTGCTCACGTCCATGAATTTTACTCAACATTTCATGCAGCCGATTCACAACAGGGGGTGCACTCTGGCTCTTGTCATTAGCCATGGCCTGCCCATGAGTGTGTCCTCTGTTGTTGACTTGGCTGTATCTGACCATTACTGTGTGTTTTTTAACATCACTGGTTTTATGCAATGGGAGACCTCGGTGCAAACTGTGAGGAAGCGCCACCTGACACCTGAAGTGGCTGCTGATTTTATCACTCTTATGCAACACTCCCCCAGTTATTTCATCTGCATCGTGTGATTTTGTGGTTGATAATTTTAACAGTAAATTAAGATCAACCATTGACAGAGTTGCCCCAATAGTCACAAGAACAGTTAGGAATAAACCAAAGCCTCTATGGAGAAATAACCAAATCCAAAAACTGAAAAGAGAGTGCAGGATGGCTTAGAGGAAATGGAGGAAAAACAAATTAACTATCAATTACCAAATACTACAGAATAAATTAAAAAATATACAATAATGCAGTCAAGATATCGAGAACAGAGTATTTTGCCAACATAATCTCAACCCATAATAATAACCCTAAAATCCTTTTTGCAACCATTGATCACTTAATCAACCCAGATTTTAATAAAAACACAAACCTGCCATCCAACTCTCTCTGTGAGAGTTTTGCAGACCACTTCAGGTGCAAGGTTGATTCTATTAGATCCAACATTTTATCTGACCAGAAGACTGCTTTTAATGGAATCTTGGACTCACCTTTAGCTGAGGAAACACTGGACTGCTTTGCCCTGGTTGATGCTAAGATGCTTGATAGAGTTTTCTCCCAGGTAAGCTTGACCTCCTGCCTTTTAGAGCCGATTCCCATGTCACTTTATAAAACATTTTATGGATTCTTCAAACATGAGATTTTAAACATCGTAAATTGCTCTCTTTAGACTGGTGTTTTCCCCACTGCCTTTAAAATGGCTGTGGTGAAGCCCCTTTTGAAGAAGAGTAATTTAGGTCCTGATGTCTTCAGTAACTATCGACCTGTATCCAACTTACCGTGTTTAAGTAAAGTTTTAGAAAAAAATGTTTTTATCCAGTTAAACAATTTTCTTATTGACCACAACATTTTTGAGAAATTTCAGTCTGCTTGTAGAACAAACCATAGTACCAAGACAGCCCTTTTAAAAATTGTTAATGATATCAGGTGTAACATGGACTCCCACAAACTGTCAGTCCTGGTGCTGCTGGATCTCAGCACTGCCTTTGATACAGTAGATCACCACATTTTATTAAGCAGACTCAAACACCTGGTGGGCCTCTCAGATACTGTTCTTGAATGGTTTCATTCCTATCTTACAGATCACCGCTATTTTGTAAGTATGGATACATGTTCTTTGGCAATCCATGAAATCAAGTGTGGGGTACCCCAAGGTTCAATTTTAGGGCCAATACTTTTTAATCTTTATGTTTTACCATTTGGGGATGTTATCAGGAGACATGGCATCAATTTTCATAGCTATGCTGATGATACACAACTGTACATTGCCGCGTCTCCTGATGACACAAAACCAATTAATGCCCTTTTGAACTGTATTTTAGATATAAAGTCATGGATGGCACAGAACTTCCTACAGCTCAACCAGGGCAAAACAGAAGTTTTAATCATTGGTCCTGAAGACAAGAGAAGCTTCTACCAAAATTGCTAGGTCTAAAACCTACACATTGTGTCAAGAACCTGGGCGTTCTTTTAGTCTCTGACTTTAATTTTATTTCACACATTAAAAATGTAACAAAAATCGGATTTTACTATCTTAGGAATATAGCCAGAGTCTGCCCTTTTCTCTCTCTTGCCAGCACGGAGGTCTTGATGCATGCTTTTATTACTAGTCATATAGACTATTGTAATGTCCTGCTCTCTGGTCTTCCTCAAAAAAGAACATCACATCTCCAACTGCTCCAAAATTCAGCAGCACAAGTGTTAACGAGGACCAAGGGGCGGGTGCATATTACACCAGTTTTAGAATTGCTGCATTGGCTCCCCGTGCATTTTAGGATCGATTTTAAGGTTCTCTTAGTAGTTTTTAAATGCCTCAGTGGTCTTGGGCCTTCTTATCTATCTGAGCTGCTTTTATCTTATGAGCCCTCGTGAACCCCATACATATGTGTTTTCATACATATGAAAACACATATGTATGAATATGTTAATTTTATACTATTTATTTCTTTTTTAAAATTTTGCACAATAACTATGCATATAATAATAATGCATCAGATTTATATAGCGCTTTATCATAGACAATCAAAGACGCTTTTTACAGATACATTATTCATTCACTCCAGACAGACAATGGTATTAGCAAGCTACTACTGTAGCCACAGCTGCCCCGGGGCAGGCTGACGGAAACGTGGCTGCCAATCCAGGCCAATAGCCTCTCCAGCCACCACCGAACACTTATACCCAGTGTTATGGTCACTGGAGGCAAGGTGGGTAAAGTGTCTTGCACAGGAATACAATGGCAGGATATCTGGGGAGACTGGGATTCGAACCGCCAACCATCCGGTTATTGGACAACCCGCTCTACTTCCTGAGCCACTGCCGTGCAAATGGAACTTACAATTTGAAGTATTGTACAACCAAGGCTTGAATGTTGGAATATTGGGCCATTTGGGGTCCCACCCAGACATCCTGTGTTTGGACTTTTTACTGGTGTCATCCTTCTCTCCTTCCTCTGCTCTCATCTCTCCTGGACCCTGTGCCTGAACACTTTCCTCTCCTTGGCTCCTCTCTTCTGTCTAATCTTGCCCTCTCTGAGCTCTGTCTAATTCAGGTTCTCTCTCTGTCTATGGTGGTATACAAACAGGTTAGAAAATATCAAGTGCCATGTAAATTAAAGGAGACAACCAAAAATTTCTAGTTAAGGGTACAAAGAGCATCCACTTAAAACTTGAGTAATGACTTCAGTCTTGAAGGTTTGAGGTTTTTCTCCAAAATTTATAACAATTTTCTTATAGTTTTTTACTTTTCTCTGTAAATTTATCTAAATTTGAAGCCAGTTTCCTCAAATTTGTAATTTCCTCTTGTAAAATTGACTTTTCTTGTACATTTGAAACTTTATTATAAATTTGTGGATTATTTTAAGGCTTATTTTTGTCTGTTTTTAAAAAGAAAATTACTGGGTTTTTTTTTATAAATTTGAAACAAACTGTGGTATTTTTTTTAAACTTTTTCCTTATAACAATTTATATTTTTGACCATAACTTTGCAGTCAGAACAGAACAATAATTTAACTCTCATTACAAAGAAAAAGATATTAATGAAATTGTCTTTAATGATTTAAATTAACTTAATCAGAATCAGAATCAGATTTATTGCCATTGTTCATGTAGTACACAAACTAGGAATTTGTCTCGGTGCAATGCTGCAACATTAAACATGATAAAAATAAAAGATAGAAATAAAAAACTATACATGCAATAAAATGTAGAATATGAATGTGTAATACTAGACAAAGCAATTTTTAAATATATTAGCGAGCAGCAGATATTGTGGAGTACCCCATAGTGCAGTTAGTAATGCAAAAAGAAAACAGTGATGATTGACATGAGTCTGGTTGAGCTGCTGTGCATAGTACACGAGAGTCTAATAAGTCACTTAGTGTTCAGCAGTCTGATGGCAGAGGGGAAGAAGCTGTTCATGTGACGGGAGGTTTTAGTCTGAATGGACCGAAGTCTTCTACCTGAGGGGAGGGGGGCAAACAGTACGTGACCAGGGTGTGAAGGATCGGCTATGATCCGGTCTGCACGCCTCCGGGTCCTGGAGATGTACAGATCCTGGAGGGATGGGAGCTTGCAGCCGATCACCTTCTCAGCAGTGCGTACGACGCGCTGCAGCCTTAGTCTGTCCCTGGCAGTGGCTCCTGCGTACCACACGGTTATGGAGGTGGTGAGGATGGACTCGATGACGGCCGTGTAGAACTGCACCAACATCTTGGTGGGTAGCTTGAGCTTCCTCAGCTGCCGCAGGAAGAACATCCTCTGCTGGGCCTTTTTGATGAGGGAGCTGATGGTCGGCTCCCACTTGAGGTCCCGGGTGATGGTGGTGCCCAGGAAGCAGAAGGAATCTGCAGTGGTGATGGGAGAGCCTGTGAGGGTGAGGGGGGCAGAGGGGTTGTGACTTTCCTGAAGTCCACGATCATCTCCACTGTCTTCAGAGCGTTCAGCTGCAGGTTGTTGTGGCTGCACCAGGACGCCAGCTGGGCCACCTCTTTCCTGTAGATGGACTCGTCGCCGTTGGAGATGAGCCCAATGAGGGTGGTGTCGTCCGCAAACTTGATCAGCTTGACAGACTGGTGGCTGGAGGTGCAGGAGTTGGTATAAAGGGAGAAGAGTAGGGGGGAAAGTACACAGCCCTGGGGTGATCCGGTGCTGATGCTAACAGAGTCAGAGACAGTCTTTCCCAGCCGCACATGCTGACTCCGGTCCGTCAGGAAGTCGGTGATCCACCTGCAGAGGGAGTCAGGCACGTTGAGCAGGGACAACTTGTCCCGGAGCAGAGCGGGGCGGATAGTGTTGAATGCAGAGCTGAAGTCCATAAACAGGATCCTGGCGTAGGTTCCCGGGGAGTCCAGGTGCTGCAGGATGGAGTGGAGGGCCAGGTTGACTGCGTCGTCCACAGACCTGTTGGCTCGGTAGGCAAACTGCAGCGGGTCCAGGAGGGGAGTGGTGATGGACTTGAGGTGGGGCAGGACCAGGCGCTCAAAGGACTTCATGACTACAGAGGTGAGCGCTACAGGTCTGTAGTCGTTAAGTCCAGTGATCCGTGACTTCTTGGGGACAGGGATGATGGTGGAGGTTTTGAGGCAGGTCGGCACGTGGCATAACTTCAGGGAGGTGTTAAAAATGTCTGTGAAGACAGGAGTCAGCTCATCCGCACAGTGTCTCAGGGTGGAGGGAGACATGCCGTCCGGACCGGGGGCCTTGCGCGGGTTCAGTCTGGAGAACTGTCTGTGCACGTCCTGCTCACTGATGACAAGGGCAGGGGGGGAGGAGGGGGGCGCCTTTGATGAAGTGGGGGCCGTGAAGGCAATGGCACTGGGGGGAGGGGGGGAGATGGACACAGCTGACGAGGTGTCAAAACGGGCATAATGTTGGGACAGTCTTTGACAAAGGGCTATGTCATCCTGACCTTTAGAAGCCTGAGGCCGATAGTTGGTGATTTGCCTCAGTCCTCTCCACACAGAAGCAGAGTCGTTAGCAGTGAACTGATGCTGGAGTCTCTCAGAATACACAGATTTAGCTCTCCTCAGCTCTCTGCTAAACCGATATTTGACCTCCCTGTAGCAGTCCCTGTCTCCACTTTTCAACGCTGCTTCCTTCTCCTTCCTGATCTGTCTGACCTTAGCAGTGAACCAGGGCTTGTCATTTGAGTACCTCACCCTTGTGCGCGATGGAAGAATGCTCTCCTCACAAAAGTGGATATATGAGTTCACAGTGTCCGTATACTCATCCAGATCATGCGTGGCTCCTTTAAACATGCCCCAGTCAGTTATTTCCATGCACGTGCTCAGCTTCTCCTCAGCTTCACTGGTCAATTTTCTCGTAGTGCTCACAACAGGTTCAGTGAGCTTCAGTCTCTGTCTGTATGTGGGAATCAGGTGGACCATCACGTGATCAGATAGTCCGAGCGCAGCGCGGGGAACAGCGCGATACGCGTCCTTCACTGTAGTGTAACAGTGATCCAGCGTGTTCTTTCCTCTGGTGGGGCATTTAATAAACTGTTTGTATCGGGGGAGATCGTGGCACAGGTTGCTCTGGTTAAAGTCGCCAACCACAATAACCAGAGAGTCCGGGAAAGTGCGCTCCGTTTGTTGAATGTGATCTGCGAGCGCGCGCTGAGCCTCGCGCGCGTCCGCGTCGGGCGGGACGTAAACAGCGGCCAGGATGAATGAAGCGAACTCCCGCGGGGAATAAAAAGGCTTGCAGTTAATGAATAAATATTCCAGAGCGGGAGAACAGTATTGGGAAATCACCGTTACATCAGAGCACCAGCTGCTGTTGATGTAAAAGCAGACTCCTCCTCCTGAGGACTTACCGGAGAGCTCTGTGTCTCGATCAGCATGAAACAGCTGAAATCCCTCGAGGAGGAGCGCGCTGTCCGGAGTCACTTCGGACTTAAATGACCACGGATGCCGTTATTTCTGTTATAATATTTCTATATATTTATAGGTTTTTTTTTAGACATATCCTCACCGCCAAGAAAAACCTCCCTTATTTTGAAATCCAAATGCTGGCACGTTCACTTTTTCTGAAGGCTGCTGACGGATTAAAGTCACTGACTTAGTGAATTTCGGTCATCTTAACTTGCCAGGTACATAATTGGGAACATAACTTAATATTGTAGTGGCTGGTGAAATATATCCTCAGCAATTCAGTAGTCCCCCTTGCCTTTCCCTTCATATGAAGCTGGGTGCATTTGATATTCCAACCACATCTCTTAGCTAAGCGACTCTTCGTTATTGCTCCTGTTTCCAGCGGGTCATTGAAGCCAAGCGCTCAGCACTTGCTGAGTACAAGAAGTACCCAAACGAGAAGAATCTCCAGATTCTCAGGCCTGCGAGAAGCAAAGTTCAGCAGACTGCTCGGCGCTGTGTCAACGAGTACTGGACTCAGCTCAGCCAAGACATTCAAACCGCTGCCATAACAGGGAACATCCGTGGTATGTATGATGGCATCAAGAAAGCACTTGGTCTGGCTCAGAGCAAGACGGCCCCCCTCAAATCCTCCACTGGGGAGATGATCATAGAAAAGAACAAGCAGATGGAGAGATGGGTGGAACACTACTCCGACCTCTACTCCAGACATAACATGTGACACCGTCAGCCCTTGATGCCATCGACTGCCTGCCATCCATGGATGAACTTGACGTTGAGCCAACCATCAACGAACTCAGCAAGGTCATTGATAGCTTGGCCGCTGGCAAGGCACCCGGCAACGACGGCATACCCCCCGACCTGATCAAGCACTGCAAGATCGCCCTACTGCTGCCATCACATGACGTCCTCTGCCAGTGCTGGAAGGAAGGTGCCGTACCACAGGACATGAGGGACGCCAAGATCATCACCCTCTACAAAAACAAAGGGGAGAGAAGCGACTGCAACAACTACAGGGGCATCTCCCTCCTCAGCGTTGTTGGCAAAGTCTACGCACGAGTTGTTCTCGTTCGTCTACAGAAGCTTGCCGAACGTGTCTACCCCGAGTCTCAGTGTGGCTTCCGCGCTGAGCGATCGACGGTAGACATGATATTCTCAATCTGCCAACTCCAGGAGAAATGCAGAGAACAGAACATGCCCCTGTACATCGCCTTCATCGACCTCACCAAAGCGTTCGATCTGGTCAGCAGAGAGGGCCTTTTCAAGATCCTGCCAAAGATAGGATGCCCACCAAAGTTGCAAAGCCTCATTGAATCGTTTCACACCAACATGCAGGGGATAGTGCAGCACAACGACAACGTCTCAGAGCCATTCAACATACGCAGCAGAGTGAAACAGGACTGTGTACTTGCGCCAACCCTCTTTGGGATTTTCTTTGCTATGCTCCTGAGGCATGCCTTCAGCACAGCAACAGAGGGAATCTACCTGCACACAAGATCTGACGACAGGCTTTTCAACCTCGCCCGCCTGAAAGCCAGAACCAAAGTACGCGAGGCTGTAATCAGAGACATGCTGTTCACAGACGACGCTGCAGTCGCGACCCACACACAGCAGGAGCTTCAGACCCTGATGGACCGCTTCTCCCAGGCATGCAAGGACTTCGGGCTTATCATCAGCCTGAAGAAGACTAACGTCTTGGCACAAGGCATGGAAGCACCACCAACCATCACCATCGATGACTACGAGCTGGAGGTCGTGAATCAGTTCACGTACCTGGGGTCCACGATCAGCAACAACCTCTCCCTTGATACAGAGATCGACAAGAGGATTGGAAAATCAGTCTCCACACTCGCTCGCCTCACCACACGAGTGTGGGAGAATCCCAAACTTCTCTGTCAAGACGAAGATGGCAGTGTACAACACCTGCGTCATCAGCACACTGCTCTATGGGAGTGAGACATGAACAACATACGCCCAGCAGGAAAAGAGACTGAACTCCTTCCACTTGCGCTGCATTCGCCACATCCTGGGCATATCCTGGCAGGACAAAGTGCCCGGCACAGAAGTTCTGTCCCGTGCCAGCCTTCCCTCCATGTTCGCTCTAAACTCAGGCAGCGCAGGCTCCGCTGGCTAGGCCACGTTCACCGTATGAAGGATGGCAGAATCCCCAAAGACGTCCTCTACGGAGAACTGGCGACTGGCAGGAGAAACGTTGGCCGCCCACAGCTGCGCTTTAGAGACGTCTGCAAGAGAGACATGAAGGCCCTGGAGATCAACACAGAGCGCTGGGAGGACCTTGCAACGGACCGCTCCAAATGGAGAGGCACCCTGACCAGACAGCTCAAGGCGGGTGAAGAGAGACTGACTGCTGCAGCAGATGAAAAAAGGACCCGCAGGAAGAACCGCCACAGACCCAGCTGCATGGAGACCACCCACAAGTGCGACCTGTATGACAGGGACTGCCATTCACGCATCGGCCTGTTCAGCCACAGGCGGTGCTGTTCCAGCAGAGTAGACGTTTAGGATTCTCTTCCGTGGTCATCATAGACCGACGGAGGCCGACGACGACCGCTTCTGATTTTATTTTTCGGCGTTTAAAGTACTTTAGTAAACTTATGTTTCTGTTGGACAGTCAAGCCTTATTCATGCTGCATTTCCCCTCTAGTCCGCCTTGTTCGAGCATGTTTTGAACGAGCCCAGCATCTACCCAGGCCAAGCGGTTGACGCATGCACACAACCATCATTTGTAGTTTCACTCCCGCCCGATAGGTAACACCAAGGCACTGACACGCCAGGATTTTCACCAACGAAGAAACGGTGGACTTCTTCACTAAGTTTCTCTTCAAATAGAGTCCATTTCTGCTGTTTGACTTCCCGGTTTTCACTCCTTTTCCACGAAGATGCTGCTGCCGCTAGCGAGACACTGCCTACTGACTGACTGGAATGCTCGCATGGGCGGGGCGCTTCTAAACTCCGCGCGGATGACGGCTACGTGCGTTGTTCGTGTGCGCGCTTGTGGAAAGTCATTGCTTCATATATTTTTCTTAAATTCATATCTCCTTCTTGGTGCGGCGGTAAATTTTCTGGCGAGGCGGCCCGCCACCGAGAAATATTACCAGAGGAAACCCTGAACTAAATGTGTCTACTGTTTATATCTAAGCACTTTGTGCAGTATCTAATGTTTAAAAAGTGCTATACAAATAAAGTTTGATTGACTGAATCTAGTCTAAGAGTTTAATCCCTATAAACTAGATTTTATACTTTGATTCAGGTTATAATTAAAAATAATTAAGGATGATTAAAACATTATCATCTACTTCCAAATCATATCAGATGCAAAAAGATTCTAAACGTTGTTTCCCTGGTAACATGTAAGAGCACACTGCTCCATTATTCTGTAGGACAGTGCAGTGAGAAATGTCTTGTCCAGTATGACAGTAATGTTTGGATGATCGCTAATTGATCAACTCACATAGGATCAGATGGATATAATTCTGATTTTTATTGCTTTTTTTTTTTTTTTTTGTTACTTATTTGTACCCGTAGGTAGACTTGGTTTGCAGTCTGGTGACAAGCCACCGGCTGCTGGTCGCTGCGTGCGCGAGCGCCCTAAACCTACATGTTTTTGGTATGCGGGAGGAAACCGGAGAAATCCCGGAGTAAACCCACGCAACACGGGGAGAACATGCAAACTCCACACAGCTCACTGTTGGTCGGGGGCTGGGATCGAACCCACGACCTCATGATCCCCGCGATCCCCCGGCCAAGGGTAAAACTGTGCTGCCACAGTGCTAAACCACTGCGCCACCGTGCAGCCCTTTGACATGAAGTGTGCACCTTGCTTCTGGGTTAGAGTGCAGAGTTGGAAAAATAAGGGGAAAAGTAATCTTTATTTCCACACTATACTGTGAATTTTAGCAAATTTTTATTGCTTTTTACACACACTTTTCTAAACACAAATTGTTGAAATGTGTCATAATGCTCTGCAAAGTGGGAGAGTCTCAGCACAGCACAATATGGACATGCACAGTTTTGAAAGCAGATCACAGCGCCCATCTTAAATCCAATTTCAGGCATATTTTATGCCATAGTTGTTTAAAATAATGTCATTCCAAGACAGTAAGAATGGTTTTTACAACATAGCATTACATTCAGGCTTATGCTGTGTCTTCATGTCGGTCGCTGCAGAAGAAAACCCTCCTGCCACAACTAATCTGATTTTTTCCTCTCACACACAGGAGAACTCCAGATTCGCTGGTTTTTTTTCCTCTTCTCTTTCTTAGACTTTTAGTGAATGCAACTGCTGGTCAGTTACTGTGAAACGTGACTTTAGCAGCAGTTTCAGAAGTCAGTTATGCAATCTTCAATTCTCGTGAACACGTGCTGACTACAGATGATTCCCAAATGCTGTTTACACACGCTTGGAGAACATATGAGCAGTTTGTTGAATCTGGAGTAGCTTGTTAGTACTAACACGATGTACTGGCAAAATTCACGTGACTTACATATACTAACACTAAAATGTTTTTGAATGATACCCAATATTTCAGCCACTATCAGGAAAGTAAATTAAATACTTTAAGACCTTTTCAAGGCTTTTTGATCAAATTTGAGTCCTCACATTTGGAAATGGAAAAAAACAACAATATAATGTATTTTACTTACGTGTGGTCAGTTTGATCATCTTTGTCCCGTCACTCAATGTCCCTTCCTTTTTTAAAAATTCTTTTACTGTAGTCACAGAGGCAGGAGGGGGTCATTAGGCAATGGCGCGGAGGGGGTGGCTGCAGCCAATTCAAGTGGGTCTGAAGAGAAACTCACACGGTTGCTGGAGTAGGGAGGCAGATCCAGCCCGGAAACACAACCACCACCATCATCTCAGATTAATGGAGAAACAGACAAACCATTATACAGCATCTTTTTTTTCTCTTTTTTTCATTTTTGTCATGCTTATTATTTTTTCATCTCACTGTTGCAGTGTCAATCTCTCATTCTTACATTTTTATTCCCTTTTTCCAATCACTCCTGCGCTTCGGTCAATCTATACTTTTCCCTTATATCCTGCACAAAACTTTCAAATTCATCAGCCTTCAATTTTCCTCTAAAACCAAACTTCCTTCTCCATTTCTGTCCACTCTCAGCACACAAACTTCATTTCACCATACATGCATCTCCACAACATTTATTTCTTATTTTTTCCTTTTTTCTTCAGTAGTGTTTGAATTACCCCTATTTTATATATATATTCTCCACCTAGGATTTTCACAACAACACATACCCTTTAATAATTAGGAATAAATCTACTTGTTCTTTCCTCTGCCCAGATTAAAGTTGAACCTCTTCATTCTCCCGCTGATTGGGGAAACCTCTCTCTGTTGCCTCACTGTATCAAGCCCGCTATTTAGCAGGTGTGGGAGGACTTTTGTTCAGTCATGCACGGTCTTTAGAGTGGTGGCTCCCTTTCAGCTAGAGAGATACTAAGGTCCCCAAAAATTTCCTTTGTAGTTAACTTGGAAGCTCCATTTGGAGGTGAATTTAAAAAAGAATGTAATTCTTATAGTTGACCATAAGATGGAGGCAGTTCCTTCTGCACTCAAGGAGGAGGAGACACAGTGATGTCGCCTGGAGGCGGCTCAACTGTCTCAGCTCCAAGATGGCACCCAGGATTGACTCACCCTGGTGACTTTCAAAATGGTGTTTGCACTGCTGAATCTGCACTTGCGCAGTTCTCATGCAACGGGAATGCCACATGGCCATTTCAGTCACATACAAATGTGAATGCGGATCGTGGCCGCGAAGTCTGTTGACCACAAACCACGCCTTGCTTTTTCAAAGAAACTGGAGACCCATATCCTTAAATTCAGTATTACTCATGCAAGAAAAATCTTACAACTTTAACTTCATGTGCAATTCAGTACTGTTACTTCAAACAATCTCCTCTCAGTAACTTTCACCATGCTTTAAACACAATTTCTCAGTTCAACTCAGGCGAACGGGCGAGTCAGCCCCTCCCCTCCATGAACAATGACACACAGACTCGCCTCCACCTCCTGCACGGTGAAAAGTGTGCCGTTTTAGTTAAATCACCTATTTGTATACTATGGGGAAAAAGAGTAGATATTTACAGCCCCTGTGCATTCACTGTTATTTCCAACCCACACAATTATCCCCTCAAGATTCACAGAATCAACTCAATATCAGCATTCACAATGTGGACAATATCTGCAGAGTTTGTTGTATATTTGTGTCTTTCCCTGCCGCTTTATTTGCATATACTCTTTTCTCTTCGCTTAACTTTATGTAGAGGATACTTTCATTGAGCTTCGGTCAATGAAAGTATCAATACAAGAGGTATCATATAATAAAGTTCAATCCTATACTGATTTTAACAAGCTATCTTTATTATTATGGACAGTCGTTCACTACTGATGTGTCTTAAGATCTCACGCTGTACCATAAATTATTACAATCATTAATACTTTTACTCACTTAGTGATGTTATTTAAGGTCTTGTATTAGAATTAATCCTTTTACTCACTCATTGATTAAATTTGAGTCTTGTAATTATTTCTACATTACTCACTCATTGATTAAGTTTGAGAGTCTTGTAATGTATTAGCGTACCTTATTTATGCACGGTGGCGCAGTGGTTAGCACTGTGGCAGCACAGTTTACCCTTGGCCGGGGGATCGTGGGGTCGTGGGTTCGATCCCAGCCCCCGACCAACAGTGATCTGTGTGGAGTTTGCATGTTCTCCCCGTGTTGCGTGGGTTTACTCCGGGATTTCTCCGGTTTCCTCCCACATGCCAAAAACATGCATGTTAGGTTAATTGGCTGTTCTAAATTGTCCCTAGATATCTGTTTCCTATAGGCCCTTAGAATAGAGGGTTAGTATTAATGAAAGCGCTTTGAGTGGTCTTTGTGACTAGAAAAGCGCTATATAAGTGCAGGTTAGTTAGTTAGTTAGTAGTTAGTTATGCTCACTAGTTAATATAAAAAAGTTCTTGCATTGCAAATCTTCCTTATTTATAAAAGCGGCTCTTTGATCTGTCCCTAACATGTGAATGCATGCATGCTTATGACTCCCTGCATGTTCTTACAATCATAGAAAATAGCTACAAAATATAACACTATCTTTATATTAAGTTTTTCAATAGAATTTAAAAAGCAGGACCAAAGACTTACTTTGACTGAATGTCGGAGACAATCCTACAGAGATTTTTAGAAGAGGTTCTCACCTTCTGATCAATAGGAACCCTGGATTGTTCACGACATGCAGACAAAGGCTTTGTCTCCCGATGTCCATCATCAATGTAGTTGGCTAACTGCCCGCATCCTCCACCAAAGCTGTAAAAATTAATTTTGGATGGTTAGCAGAATCTTTTCAGTTAACCAACCAATAATCACAGAAGAAATATTATTTCTCAGCTTAACTTTTATTGAACCATGCAGGGAGTCAGTGAACATGGCAGTGGGTCCCCTCCAGCCCCCTCTCGTGGAAAGGACCCAGAACCAAGAACATCCATCATCATCATAGCAGTCTGTCAGGGGTGACAATGACTGTTTAATTTAGGTCTGATTAGATTCCTCCATGCAGCTCTGTCCTTCGCCCTCTACTGCCAGGAACTCCTGGCCTTGTAACCCGGGTGACATCCAAGCCGGTATGAGTTGCTTTCTGACTGACCATTTCATGAAACTGCACAGCTACAAAAAGGCTTCCAGTTAAGTAGGCATTTCCCAGTAACTTCCCAACAATATGCTGGTCATTGTCCAAACTAGGTCATTTCAGTGTCCAAATGGCTTCAGATGTTATCTCAGGTCTTTATGACTTCCATCCTGTTGGTTCCTGTCTCCAGATGTCTCCTCTTTAGTCCTACACGATCCCCATGCCCATATATGGAAACAGGAACAGAGGAACTTCCCTGTGGAGCTTGTATGTGTGTGTGTGCATGTGTGTGTATGTGTGCAAGCAACTGATGCGTATGTGTGAATGGTGTATGTGTGGGTTTGACTTGCGTGTCTGTGTGTGGGTGTATGTGTGGATCTAAAAGATATGTGTATGCAAGCACTTTGTGTAATATTTAATTAACTAATCTTCACTATTGATTTATTATAACAAATGGAACAATGGATTCTGCTGTCTACCAAAAAATCCTGAAGGAGAATGTCTGGCCATCTGTTCGTACTTGGGTTCTGCAGCAGGACAATGATCCAAGACACACCAGCAAGTCCACTCTGAATGGCTTAAGAAAAACAAAATGAAGACTTTGGAGTGGCCTAGTCAAAGTCCTGACCTGAATTCAATTGAGATGCTGTGGCATGATCTCAAAAAGGCGGTTCATGCTCGAAAACCCTCCAATGTGGCTGAATTACAACACTTCTGCAAAGATGAGTGGGCCAAAATTCCTCTACAGCGCTCTAAAAAGACTCGTTGCCAGTTATTGCAAATGCTTGATTGCAGTTGTTGCTGCTAAGGATGGCCCAACCAGTTATTAGGTTTAGGGTGCAATCACTTTTTCACATAGGGCCATGTAGGTTTGGATTTTTCCCCCCTTAATAATAAACACCTTCATTTAAAAACTGCATTTTGTTTACTTGTGTTATTTTTGTGCAATATTTAAATTTGTTTGATGATCTGACACATTTAAGTGTGACAAACATACAAAAAAAATGAGAAGGGGCAAACACTTTTTCACACCACTGTAGCTATTGCTAAATCACAGTTCTTCTCAAATATAATTAACAATAGCCCTGGCAACTCAAAACAACTATTTTCTACCATAACTCACCTGTTAAAAACTCAACAACAGACCTGCAACAACTACACTGAGGAGCAGTGCAATAGATTTATTGCCTTTTTTACCGATAAAGTAAATACCATCCACTCCTCATGCAACATCCTCCGTACTTCATCAGTGACCACAGCCACCTCCGAAACCAGAGAGCATTTTCTCTCACTTCAGTACTGCTACACAGGAAGAAGTGGAGGACATCATATGTAAAATGAGGTCCTCTACATGCTCTCTGGATCCTGTACCTACTGTACATCAGTAATAAAAGCAAAGATTTTAACGATAAGTCCCCTCATTACATCTATAATAAATTGCTCTCTTCAATCAGGTAAGGTTCCATCTGTCCTTAAAACCGCTCTTATCAGACCTCATCTGAAAAAGTCTACTCTAGACCCTGAAGATCTGGCCAGCTACAGCTCCAATTTACCTTTTCTTTCTAAGGTTCAGGGGCCTCATGTACAAAGACTTGCGTGGATTTCCTACTGAAAGATGACGTACGTTTAAATCAAGAAAATGCCGTAAGCAAAAAAAAAAATTCAGATGTATGAAACTGTGCGTATGCAGGAATCCAAGCACATTTCCTTTGTACATCCATTCTACTTGAAATTGAATGCATGGGTGTTGTAATAATTATCCTACCAATGTTGTCAAATAGCAAAAAATAAGGGAACATGTGATGAAAATGTAAACAATGCAATGCTGTAATGACCTGTATACCCTTTACAAAAACTTAAATTAAAAAAAAGGAAGAAATTGAATGCATGTGAGGAAATACCAGACTCCTCCCTTGACACGCCTCCATTTCAATATGCAATTAGATGCAAATAGATATGCAAATAGATATATACAAGTGCTGCACACTTGATTCTTCTATATCCACGATCAAAAATAATGGACGGAATTTCACGGACTGTGAGTTGGAGGTGCTCCTGAATGAGGGAGAGGCACATAAAAATGTTTTGTTTGGCACGCTGTCCTCCGACATTAGCGCCGTATACAGGTAGTTATACAGGTAATTCAATAGCCTGCTTACAGCCCTATAGGATTAGTTTACTGTTGAAGGATGAGAAGGAGATGTTTATTTTAACCTTGACATGGTTCGACTGACGTCTGCAGTTGTCCTCAGAAGCGACAGCTGATCGCTGTGATTTGTGACCAGCCGGGTGGATCAGCTCGTTGAATCAAGGAAAACAGTCACAACTAAGAAGACAATATGAACCTATTTAGTGGGTAGCCACGGTCACCTGTCAGTTGAAAGCAGGTCATATTAAACTTGACAAGTACATATTTTATGTCCAAATCCAAATCTCATCCTTTATAGTTATAGGTTGTTGTTCGTCCATCATTGTCGATGATGATCTCGTAATCCTATTGATCAGTTGACGGTTGACGGTGAGTCCTGAGATGACTGATCAATCCAATTTTGGCACAGAATGTCCTGGCACATGTGGGGTAGGCATGCATCATCACGTTAGCTGATGTGCTGGACTGTCTAGTCTTGCGCAGTTCGCGCTTGGCTTTAGCTCCATCAATACGTCTGGCTTCAAGACTTCTGCAGCCATCCTTAATGCTCATATGCCAGGCCAAGCGGTCTTGTGCTAGAGTTTCCCAGGAGGCCATGTCTATATTGAGGGATTTCAGAGAGGCCTTCAGGGTGTCCTTGTAGTGTTTCTTTTGTCCCCCTCTCGACCTTTTTCCTTCTGAGAGTTCCCTGTAGAACAGCTGCTTTGGAATGCGTTCATCAGGCATCCTGACAACATGACCTGCCCACCTGGCTTGCGCTCTTATTAGCATGGTGTGGACCATTTCCATTTTAGCTCACTCAAGGACTTCTGTATCGGGTACCTTGTCCTGCCATTTGATGCTGAAGATCCTTCGAAGACAGGTGAGGTGGAAACGGTTGAGCTGTCTGGCATGCCTTGCATACACCGTCCATGTTTCACAGGCATAGAGGAGTGTAGGGAGCACAACAGCACGGTAGACCTTTAGCTTCATTTCTAGGCTAATGCCCCGTCTTTCCCATGCAATTTTGCGGAGTCTGCTGAATGCAATGCTGGCCTTGGCTAGTCTGTGTTTGACTTTGGTATCTATTGTTGCAGACTGGGAGAGGGTGCTACCTAGGTATGTGAATTGGCCTACAACTTGCAGTCTCTGCCCCTTCACTGTAATAGTTGGTTCTGCCTGTTGGCCATTTGGAGCTGGCTGGTGCATTAACTTCGGTCTTCTTGGTGCTGATGGTGAGGCCGAAGTTGTCACATGCCATGGAGAATTTGTCCATGCTTGACTGCATCTCACACTCTGAGCTGTCATTTAAGGCACAGTCGTTGGCAAAGAGGAAGTCCCTCAGTACAGTCTCTTTTACCTTGGTGATAGCCTAGAGTCTTCTTGGGTTGAAGAGCCTTCCATCCTGCCTGTACCTGAGGCTTATCCCAGTGGTGCTATTGGAAAGGCATCAGTGAGCATGGCTGAGAACATCGTACTGAACAAGGTGGGTGAGAGCACACAGCCTTGTTTAACGCCATTCATGACTGGAAAAGCCTCTGATGCCTCACCGTTGTCTATGGCACGTGCATTCATGCCATCATGGAACTGGCGCACCATCAGGATGAATTTATCTGGGCAGCCAAACTTTGACATTATCCACCGTAGTCCCTGGCGACTGACAGTGTCAAACACTTTGGTGAGGTCAACAAATGTGGTGTAGAGCTCGCGGTTCTGTTCTAGGCACTTCTCCTGGAGTTGACAAGCCGCAAAGATCGTGTCCACGGTCCCTCTACCCTTACGGAAGCCACACTGTGATTCTGGCAGCAGGCCTTGTTCTAGGTGAGTGATCAGACGATTTAGCAAGAGTCTTGCGAGGGCCTTACCAGCTATGGAGAGTAGCGAGATACCTCGGTGGTTGTCGCATACTTGTCTGTTGCCCTTTCTCTTGTACAAGTGGACAATTGACGCATCCCTGAGTTCCTGAGGAATGGTGCCTTGGGTCCAGAAGGACCGGAACAGTTCAGTCAGGTTCTCAAGGAGTGCTGGGCCACCTGTCTTGTATATCTCAGCTGGAATGGCGTCTGACCCTGGTGCTTTGCCACTTGATAGTTGGCCAACAGCCTTTTGGACTTCAGCAATAGTAGGAAGTTCATCCATGGCATCGCTGATCTCGACCTGGGACATCCTATCGATTGCCTCATTGTTTATAATAGATGGCCGGTTCAGGACTCCTTCAAAATGTTCTGCCTATCTTTGGAGGATTTGGGTCTTCTCTGTCAGGAGGGTTGAACCATCTGAGCCCAGGAGTGGGGAGCTTCCTGATGGCTTGGGTCCATACAGGGCATTGGGAGACTCGTAGAATCGTTTTGAGTCATTCCTGTCTGCGTAGCCCTGGATTTCATCTGCCTTGGCACTCAGCCATGAGTCTTGCATCTCTCAGAGTTTGAGTTGTACTTTCTTGTGTGCGCTGGTGAAAGCCACCTTCTTTGAGACGGATGAGGGATCGTTTTGATGGGCACGATGAAGGCTATGCTTCTCCGTTAGCAGAGCTTTGATTTCCTCAACATTTTCATCAAACCAATCATGCTTTTTCCGTGTTGAAAGGCCCAGGACTTTCTGTGCAGATGAGTGGACAGCATTCCTGAACAGCATCCAGTCTTTCTCGGCATTGGCTGTGAATCTCAGATCTGCAAGTTCGCATTCCAGGTCTTCCATGAGTGCATTAGCCTTGGAGTAGGTTTTCAGATGGGACACATCAAGTCTTTTCATGCTCTTGTTCTTGTCCCCCTGTGGCCTTCTCTTAGGTCGGATATGCAGTTTCACCCTGGAGACAATAAGTCTGTGGTCGGTCCAGCAGTCAGCACCACGCATGGCCTTTGTGACTCTGTCACATGGCATGGCCTTTGTGACCTATTTAGTGAGTAGCCACGGTCACCTGTCAGTTGAAAGCAGATCATATTAACCTCTTGCACTCCGGGATACTGCGGGCGGTCACGTCTCTGCGTCCTAGTGCGCACTGAAAAAAAAAAAGCTGCATTTCCGTTCTTCCACTACAGACACAGCCGCGAACAGAAAGCCAAAGGAGTGCTTTGATTGGTTTAGATTTGATTGACCTCTCATTCGATTAATAAGAGCCTTGAATTGGGTTTCTGAAACCTTGAAGAACCAATGACTGAAAACCTAGCAAGAAGGACCCACCTACCAACTGCTGCAAATACAGCGAGCCAATTGAAGCAGAGAAGTTCGACGATTGAAAGCGTGCATCCCATGCATAAAATCTGTTTTGTGTAAGCCGCTGTGTGTAATGGTAGCGTTCACCAGTCTTTTTTTTATTACTACTGTTCTTATTTGTTTTGAAAAATCGTTCACCAAAACCGCAATCATGGAAGCACAAAACCGCAATAATGGAATCATGGTTTGACCGGGTCGCGTGACCAGAACCACGAGTTGTAACAAGCGAACCAGCGTCATGTTCATCTGACCATGAGGAACAGATGTTCGCCAACGACACTGCTGTTGTGGACAGGTAAGTGTTATAAGCTAAATTATTCTTTATCACTGAAAATAGGAATAAAAGTGATTTTTGACTGATCGGTAAATTACAACTGTGCGTCATCACCACATGACAGCATGTGGCTCCTCTGTAGCGGGGGAGGGGGGGTGTTATCCTCTACATTGCAGATGTTTTAGTATAATTTTTATTGCACTGTAGGTTATTTTTTCTTGTAAAAAAAGCCATACATTTTTTACGTGGCATGCTTCTTTGTGTGTGGGGGGCTTGTTTGTTCATTCATTCATTCATGAATGAATAAACAACCCCCCCCCCCACACACACACACAGCCCTGAGTGTCACCTTTCATTAGAGCCCAAGATCAAGCTTCTATATTGAATCATTCAAAAGTTATAGACATTTTTTCCAAACTGTGCCATTTGGCACAATTTGGCACAGTTCAAAAACGCCTGGGAACAACCTGAGGAAAAAGCTGTGTAATATATTCATTTTTTGTGGTATTGTTACAAAATTTTGACCTCAGCTGGATAACACTTGGTTCTACATTTCTGTTGCATTTTCCAGCCCGTATCTGACAGCTGTGTGTTATTTGCAAGCATTTGTATCCAAAAAAACACCCTTTATTTTCTTCAAGTTCAGTATGTTTAGATGACTGTTACTCAGTGGCAGGAGCACTTAGAGAGATTATGACTGTTTTGCCAAAAAATTCAGTGTTTTCTTTTAAATGAGACCAACCCCATGAAGATGCTGCAAAGCGTTGAAGAACAGCTTTTGATTTACTTTGGGAACGTTATTTTTAGGTGTTTTTAGGGAAACTGACCAGAGTGCAAGGGGTTAAACTTGACAAGAACATATTTTATGTCCAAAATCCAAATCTCATCCTTTATAGTTATATACAACTTGCATGGATTACACACACTACTAAATGAATGAAATGTGCCAGGGAAAGGGTGAGACTGTTGCATTTCAAACTTTATGCATGTGTTTATTGACATAACTACTGTACACACAGAGGCAATTGGAGGGCTTGGTAGAATGCTGTGAAACTGTAGTTTAATCAGCAAAAAAAGAAAGTTACTTACTCAAGCCACTGACTTGTAATGAAGCCTTGAAGACAGAGTAATACTTGGGGGCGCACAGCGTGCTGCGCATGAGGTGGGTTATTATTAGGACAATTACATGAATTTACTCACCAAGAAGCCATCCATCCGCACAATGCCAGCTTGTAGTTTGTTCCCAACAATGCTGTTCATTAGAATCATTAAGAAAACTAGCTCTCACTGCAAATTGTGTGTTGATGTTGGCCTATTCAACTGCATTGTATGGGAATATGATGT
Organism: Pholidichthys leucotaenia; assembly: GCA_020510985.1. Taxonomy (NCBI): domain Eukaryota; kingdom Metazoa; phylum Chordata; class Actinopteri; order Cichliformes; family Pholidichthyidae; genus Pholidichthys; species Pholidichthys leucotaenia. Next base: position 208,426,283 of record CM035848.1, read on the forward strand.
ACCTGGGTGACAGCCGGATAATGCCATCCCACATAGCTGGTATAGCTCGGCTCAGGGTTGACTGGGAAATTCCCGATCGGTCTGCCAGCTCCCTCTGGCATGCCCCTGTAGCCAGGAACCCCAGCGTTGTCAGCACCTGCACTGGGACGGACAGTGCACGGCTTCTTGCCAGGTTGCACTGCAAGAGCAGCCATAGCTATGAGCACAGTTCCACAAGGACTGCCTGTGGAAACCTAAACTGGCTGACAAGCCAGTCATCATCCTGAGCCAGAAAATCTTCTGTCTCAAAATACCCTTTCTCTTCTCCCTCCGCGATTTGCAATATCCTCTAATAATGCTAACGCCATTGTTGTTAGAGGCATTTTCTGCACTTCTTTGCACTTGCTTTTATAGCCACTCATCTAATTGCACACACCTGGATGTTTGTTCATCATGTGTCTCTGGTGTGTACAATAATTTTCATGTCATTATCAGTCTCCCAACATCACCTCTAAGTGTCGCCAATGGACCAATAACAGTAGAAACGTACGTATGGCAGCCATGAAGTTGGCATGGGGCTGCACATATTTCCATGGTCATTTCATTCTTGATACAGCCAAAATTTTCCATGGAAAAGGACGTATGCCATGTTTTTGTGTGCAAGTACCCTTTGTACATGAGGCCCCAGGAGAGGGTTGTAGTGTGCCAGCTTCAGGATCACCTCAGTTCACAGAGCTTATTTTAGAAATTTCAATCTAGCTTCCGTGCTGGACATAGCACAGAAACAGCTCTGGTCAGAGTGGTGAATGACTTGCTTATGGCTGCTGATCAGGGCTTCCCAACACTCTTCATCCTGCTTGATCTTACAGCCGCATTTGATACTGTTGACCATAACATTCTTCTGTACCGGCTTGGAAAAACTAGTTGGACTTTCAGGAACCACCCTCAAATGGTTTGGGTCCTATTTCTCGGGTAGAGCTGAGTATGTGGCCCTGGGGGATGCCAAATCATTGCCCCATACTGTGACCTGTGGAATCCCTCAGGGATTGGTCCTAGGGCCAACTCTTTTCACCATTTATATGCTCCCCCTGGGCCACATCACCAGTAGGTACGGAATTGCGTTTGACTGCTACACTGACGATACTCAGCTATATGAGATTGGACCCGACCTCTTCCACTACCCCATTGGTCCTCACCTCCTGCCTGGAGGAGATAAAGACGGGGATGAGTGAGAACTTTCTCCAGCTTAACAGTGCCAAAACTGAGGCCATCCTCACTGGTACCCCTCATCAGCTCAGATCCACCCTAAAGCTGGGTTCACACTATAACGTTTGGACTGACTTTTACTGACGTTTTGAAAAATCAGTCCAAACATTGGTGAAATTACGTTTGTGAGCACACACCAACTTTTACAAACTTTTATGAACTTTTGCTAGCATTTGCCAGCATTGCATTCAGTGTATGAGCGTCACCTGATGCTGATTTTTTTTTTTTTTTATTACTTATTTTGTACCTGTAGGTAGATTTGTTTTGCAGTCTGGTGACACACCATCCAACCGATGATCCTGAAGGACAAGCTGCTGCGCGCAGGGGTGGACCAGCACCTGTCATCATGGATCCTGGACTACCTCACGAACCGGCCTCAGTTTGTGAGAACCCGGGACTGTGTGTCCGACACGATCATCAGTAGCACGGGGGCCCCCCAGGGAACGGTGCTGGCTCCCTTCCTGTTCACTCTTTATACTGCGGACTTCTCACACAACACAACACACTGCCATCTACAGAAGTTCTCTGATGACTCTGCGATCGTTGGCCTCATCTCCAATGGAGATGAAGCTGAGTACAGAGGGCTTATCCAGGACTTCGTGGACTGGTGCCATCGGAACTGCCTCCAGATCAACGCGAGGAAAACTAAGGAGCTGGTGGTGGACTGCCGCAGGCATGGGCAGCCCCTCACAGTACCAGTAAATATACAGGGAACAGACATCGAGATGGTGACATCCTATAAGTACCTGGGTATTCATCTGAACAATAAACTAGACTGGTCACACAATACTGATGCACTCTACAAGAAGGGACAGCGCAGGCTGTTCCTGCTGAGGAGACTCAGGTCTTTTGGTGTACAAGGGGCGCTGCTGAAGTCATTCTATGACACGGTGGTGGCATCAGCCATCACTTTTGGAGTGGTCTGCTGGGGCAGTGGCATTACTGCAGCCGATAGGAAGAGACTGAACAAACTGATTAAGAAAGCTAGCTCTGTCCTGGGGCAGCGCCTTGATCCGATGGAGGAGATAGGAGAGAGAAGGACGGTGGCTAAACTGTCATCTCTGCTGGAGTCCGAGTTCCACCCTATGCAGGACATACTGAATGCACTGAGGAGCTCATTTAGCAGCAGACTACATCATCCCAGGTGCACAACCGAGAGGTTTCGTAGGTCCTTCCTACCAACGGCTGTCAGACTGTACAACCTAAGCAGGGCTGCTCGCAGAGATAGCAAAAAAGACGTAACAAACTAATAGTTTTTTTGAATGCAGAAGATGCAATAGACTTACACAGTGGTCCTCTCCGGCATACAACTAGGAGCATGCCGGTCGCTATGGAGGGTGAGAGTGTGTATGGGCACATAATCATACCATGCAGGATAGCTGGGTAGACGGTTATGCTGTTTCATTCCATCTAGCGGCAATGCTCTGCACTGTGTGTGTTTATATATTTGCATATTTGTTCCGTCTAGCTGCAATGCTCCGTACTGTGGGTGTTTATATATTTATATATCTACATGTTATTCCATCTAGCTACATTGCTCTGCACTGTGTGTGTTTATATACTTGCATATTTATTCCACCTAGCTGCAATGCTCCGTACTGTGGGTGTTTATATATTTACATATTTATTCCATCTAGCTACAATGCTCTGCACTGTGTGTTCATATATTCATATATTTATTCCATCCAGCTACAATGCTCTGCACTGTGTGTCTGTGTGTGTGTGTATATATATATATTTTATAGTAATACGTACATATGTTTATTAGCTGCTCTTGCTTGCTTGTTTTTTTTTCTTGCCTTCTGATTGTTGCTCTGAGTGTTGCTATCCCTGTGCTGTTGCAATCCTGGAATTTCCCCGTTGTGGGACTAATAAAGGCTTATCTTATCTTATCTTAAAAACCACCAGCTGCCGGTCGCTGCGTGCGCAAGCGCCCCTTAACTCCCTAACCTGCATGTTTCTTGGCATGTGGGAGGAAACCGGAGAAATCCCGGAGTAAACCCACGCAAACACGGGGAGAACATGCAAACTCCACAGATCACTGTTGGCCGGGGGCAGGGATTGAACCCACGATCTCACGATCCCCGCGATCCCCCGGCCGAGGGTAAAACTGTGCTGCCACAGTGCTAACCACTGCCACCGTGCAGCTGATGTCAGCTGATCTGCACTATTTCTCTGATTTTTCACAACCTCTGTAAAAGTCAGTCCAAACGCTATAGAATGAACCCAGCTTTAACTTAGGCTGACTTAGGTAAACTCTGCAAAACGTAGCCCAGCACTCAGGAACTTTTACAAAATGAGCACAACATTTATTTCCAAATGTTGGTAAATTTTCAGCAGGCTGAAAATTTTCAAAGAACACAAGTTTTGCCAGCATTTGCCAACACCAGCAATCATTAACTTTTGCCAGCAGAGCCAGACGTTTGCCAAAAAGTCAGTAAAAGTTGGTCCAAATGCTGTAGTGTGAATCCACCTTTATCAGCAGTATCTTGTTATCTGGCCATATCATCCCACTGTCCTCCTCTGTTAATAATCTAGGAGTTAAATTTGACCTTCATTTATCATTTGAAACTCACATTCAACAACTCTGTAAAGTCTCCTTTTTTCACCTCACAAACATTGCCAAACTCCGCCCCTCCCTTTCCCTCTTCGATGCTGAGAGATTGGTCCATGCCTTTATCTCCTCCAGGCTAGACTACTGTAACGCACTCCTCATCGGGATATCTGATAGGAGCCTTTAAAAGCTCCAATACATTCAAAACAGCGCTGCCAGGGTCCTGATGAGGGTGCGGAAATATGATTACATTATACCTATTCTCCAGACTCCCCATTAGCTTTCTGTTCATCTCAGGATTGAACTTAAAATCTGCCTGCTTACCTACCAATGTCTACATGGCAATGCACCAGACTATCTGAAAGATCTATCACCACACACTGCCGTGAGACAGCTCCACTCCAACAATAGTCATCGTCTTCAACGTCTCAAGACCAAGCTTTGTACTATGGGTGAGCGGGCTTTTCAGGCAATTGCCCCACGTTTGTGGAATGCCCTTTTAAACTTTCAGATTTTTATTGTTGTTTCTTTAAATTCTGTGTTTAACTGGGGAGATGGTTCATCTTTCAGCAGGACAACGACCCTAAGCACACAGCCAAGATATCAAAGTAGTGGCTTCAGGACAACTCTGTGAATGTCCTTGAGTGGCCCAGCCAGAGCCCAGACTTGAATCTCTGGAGAGATCTGAAAATGGCTGTGCACTTACACTTCCCATCCAACCTGATGGAGCTTGAGAGGTGCTGCAAAAAGAAATGGGCAAAACTGCCCAAAGATAGGTGTGCCAAGCTTGTGGAAACATATTCAAAAAGACTTGAGGTTGTAATTGCTGCCAAAGGTGCATCAATCAAGTATTGAGCAAAGGCTGTGAATACTTATGTACGTGTGATTTCTTAGTTTTTTATTTTTAATAAATTTGCAAAAATCTCAAAAAAACCTTTTTTCACATTGTCATTATGGGGTATTGTGTGTAGAATTTTAAGGAAAAAAATGAATTTAATCCCTTTTGGAATAAGGCTGTAGTATAAAATGTGGAAAAAGTGAAGTGCTGTGAATACTTTCCGGATGTACTGTAGGTTGCTCTCCCTTCACTCTGTCTGGTGACGTTAACCTGCACACAGCCTGAACCATGCTCTGAGCTCTTCTTCATGCAATTATTCTGTCTTGCCTAGTGATGTTAAAACCGAGGCCTCATGAAACAATGAGTAACTTTAAGACAATAGCTTCATGAGCAACACAGTGTTATGAAACATCTAATAAAGACTAATGAAATATCTAATAAAGACGTGTAATGAAGAAAAATTCCCTCTCAACCTTCCCGCGAGCCCTCAAGTCACGTAATGTGACCGACATAACGAGGCCTGACTTGCTACGGTCACGTGGCTGTGGGCATGTTGACACAGTGCTCATCAGTCTGCTCACGGCACTTCCTTGTTATACTGCTCAAGTCAGTGTTGAGTGGGCGGTGTCGAGCATAACATCAATTCAATTCAATTTTCAATTCAATTCAGCTTTATTTACATAGCGCCACATCACAACAAAGGTCATCTCATAGCACTACAAAATGCAGAGAAAACCCCACAATTTCAGAAAAACCCAGCAATCAGACGATCCCCTGTGAGCAAGCACTTAGAGACGGTAGAGAGGAAAAACTCCCATTTAACAGGAAGAAACCTCTAGCAGAACCAGGCTCATGGAGGGGCAGTCATCTGCTGCGACTGGCTGGGGGTGAGGGGATAGAGAGGACGAAAAGAACAGACATAAAAAACATGAAACAGTGAAAAACCAAGTACATTATTGGCGGTCATCCAGCAGTCTGAATCTATTAACGGCAAAACAGAAGCGGGGTTAAGAGACACAAAATCCCTCCCTAATCGTAGGCTATATTGAAAAGGAAGGATTTTACCCTGCTCTTAAAAACAGAGACCGAATCTGACTCCCAGACCCAGAGTGGTAACTGGTTCCACAGAGAAGGAGCTTGATAGCAGAAGGCTCTGCCTCCCAATGTACTTCTGGAGATTCTGGGCACCACAAGCAATCCAGCATTTTGGGAGCGTACAGCTCTATTAGGATGATAGGGTAATATCAGATCTTTTATATACAGTATAAGGGGGCCTGATTATTAAGAGCTTTGAAAGTGAGAAGAAGGATTTTAAACTTAATTCTAAACTCTATTGGAAGCCAATGAAGGGAGGACAAAACCGGAGAGATATTATCTCTCTTTCTAGAACCAGTTAAAACTCTTGCAGCAGCATTTTGGATCAACTGAAGACTTTTTAAGGATATTTTGGGACAACCTGATAATAACGAGTTACAATAATGTAGTTGAAAGCTGACAAAGGCGTGGATCAGTTTCTCAGCATTATTCAGAGACAAGATGCTCCTAATCTTGGCAATATTGCACAGATGATAGAAGGCAGTCTTAGAAACAAATTTAATATGTGAATTAAATGACAGATCTTGATCAAAAATGACTCCAAGGTTCCTCACAGAACTATTCAGAGTGAGAGTGGCGGCATCCAAATTAAGAGTATGATTTGGAAAGGAATTTCTAAGGTGTTTTGGGCCAACAAGAATGACTTCAGTCTTATCTGAGTTTAGTAACAGAAAATTACAAGTCATCCAGGCTTTGATTTCCTTAAGACAGGCATCTAATTTGGCTAATTGATTACAATCATTGGGCTTCATTGACAGGTATAGTTGCGTGTCGTCTGCGTAACAATGAAAATGTATACAGTGCTTTCTAATAATATTGCCTAACGGAAGCATATATAAACTAAAAAGAGTAGGGCCTAACACAGATCCCTGTGGAACTCCGTGACTGAGCTTAGAGTTGGAAGAAAATTCATCATTGATGTGAACAAACTGAAGTCTATCGGACAAATAAGATCTAAACCACTGCAGCAGAGTTCCATTTAGTCCAACATAGTGTTCTAGTCTATCAAGTAGAATGTCATGATCAATAGTGTCAAAGGCTGCACTAAGGTCTAAAAGGATAAGAACAGAAACAAGTCCATTATCAAATGCGATAAGGAGGTCATTAGTGACCTTCACTAAGGCTGTTTCAGTGCTGTGATGAACTCTAAACCCAGATTGAAACTCTTCAAATAAACCAATTCCCTGCAAGTGGTCAAACAATTGTGCAGCAACAACTCTAAGATTTTTGAAATGAAGGGCAGATGTGAGATTGGTCGATAGTTAGCCAAAACTCCTGGATCGAGCGCTGGCTTTTTGAGTAAGGGTTTAATAACAGCAATTTTAAAAGCCAGTGGTACATAACCCAGACTTAAAGAAGCATTAATTATGTGAAGAATACGGCTACCAATAATTGGGAAGACAATTTTAAATATCCTGGTAGGAATAGGGTCCAAAAGACAAGATGAAGGCTTAGATGAGGAGATTATTTTATCTAACTCTAAAAGGTCAATTGGAGTAAACTTATCTAAACAGATATCAATTGAGGGAGTTGTAGTAGTTAATGTACTTGAGTTTACGGTAGAAAGAATATGACTGATTTCATCTCTAATAGATAAAATTTTATGATTGAAAAAGTTCAAAAAGTCCTGATTAGAAAGCTCAAGGGGGATGTGAGGATTGACCGAGTCCTGACTCTTTGTCAACCTGGCTATAGTGTTGAAAAGAAACCTGGGGTTATTCTTATTCGCTTCTATTAATGCAGAATAATAACTTGTTCTAGCTTTTCTAAGAGATTTTTTATAAATTAAGAGATGATTTCTCCACGCTAAACAGAATTCATCTAAATTAGTAGAACGCCATTTCCTTTCCACTTGACGAGTCTTCAGTTTTAAGCTACGAGTTTCTGTGTTAAACCAAGAGATTATAAATCTCTGGTGAGACTTTTTTTTTTTTTAAAGGGCCCACCAAATCTAGAGTCCGATGCAGAGAGGCTGTAACACTATCTACCATGCTATCAATTACGGAAGGAGCAGACTCTCCATCTTTTATTTCCATCACTAGCCTTGCCATGTTTTTGATCTTTTCCTTGTCCTAGACCCTGAGACTTCCTGCTTTATTGGATTTATCTACCAGCCTGCATCTAGCCTACCGTGCCCTGACCCCTGCCTGCCTCTGGATTCTGGAAATAGCCTTGCGGACTGGATTTGGATATTCTCAGATTTATGCACATCCTCATCCCCCCCAAAGTCGACTTACCACTCTACCTTCACTGCTCTTCACTCTCACTCCCCAACACTTAGCCTATAAGCAACAATCCCCTGGAATCTCCCCAGCAGCACCTCTACAGCTCTCTCCCTGCTTCCCCAGCGTGGAGGTCCTTCACCTGCTACCAGCCGCTCTCCCTTGCAGAAGTGTAAGCACACAGAAATTAACTTTAGAACCTCATCATACCATTTATCAGTTACATTTACCTGCCCCCTGCTCTCTCCTATTAGGGTTGCTAGCTCCACGGGTTCATCTACATTGCACATTACCTTGCACAATTATTGTAATAAATATTATTGTTCACTACAATTATCGTTTCCTCCTGTGTCTGCTTTTGGATCATATGCCACACACCTTAACAAAAGGGGCCACTGACAGCACTTTTTCCACATTTTAACAGCTCATTCATGTCTTAATGAAGTGTTGGTGACATATTTTGTTCACATTTTCTTTCATTTTTGAATTATTGAAGCAAATTTTTTTATTTTTCCTCACTTTGTTGAAATGCTTTGATTTAAAGCCTATCACTTTAACCCCTTGCACTCCAGTCAATTTCCCTAAAAACGCCAAAAAATAACGTGCCCAAAGTAAATTGAAAGCTGTTCTTCAACCCTTTGCAGCATCTTCATGGGGTTGGTCTCATTTAAAAGAAAACACTTTGAATTTTTTGGCAAAACAGTCATAATCTCTCCAAGTGCTCCGGCCACTGAGTTACAGTCATCTAAACATAGTGAACTTGAAGAAAATAAATTTGGCCTGGGTGTTTTTTTGTATACAAATGCTTGCAAATAACACACAGCTTCAGATCCGGGCTGGAAAATGCAACAGAAATGTAGAACCAAGTGTTATTTAGCTGAGGTCCAAATTTTGTAACAATACCACAAAAAATGAATATATTACACAGCTTTTTCCTCAGGTAGTTCCCAGGCGTTTTTGAACTGTGCCAAATTATGCCAAATGGCACAGTTTGGAAAAACGTCTGTAACTTTTGAATGATTCAATATAGAAGCTTCATCTTGGGCTCTAATGAAAGGTGACACTCAGGGCTGTGTGTGTGTGTGTGGGGGGGGGGGTTGTCCCCCCCCCCCCTCGCTACAGAGGACGGACATCGCCCGTTGCGCCACAGTCCGTCCTGCAGCGATGACGCACAGCTGTAATTTACCGATCGGTCAAAAGTCATTTTGATTACAATTTTCAGGGATAAAGAATAATTTAGCTTAGAACACTTACCTCTTCACAGCAGAAGCAGAGCTGGCGAACTTCTTCCTCATTGTCAGACGAACGCGACGCTGGTCTCGCGACCCGATCAAAACATAATTCCATTATTGCGGTTTTGGCAAACGATTTTTCAAAACAAATAACAGTAGTAATTAAAAAAAGACTGGCGAACGCGTGTGTGTCACTCAGCCTTCGTCGTCGGCCTCCGTTGGTCTATGATGACCATGGAAGAGAATCCTAAACGTCTACGTCTACTCTGCTGGAACAAAAACAAAAAAAGCACCACCTGTGGCCGAACATGCCGATGCGCGAATGGCAGTCCCTGTCACACAGGTTGCGCTTGTGGATGGTCTCCGTGCTGCTGGGTCTGTGGGGTTCTTCCTGCGGGTCCTTTTTTTCATCTGCTGCAGCAGTCAGTCTCTCTTCACCCAGCCTTACAAAAAACAGCTGCGAACTTCTGTGCTTCAATTGGCTCGCTGCATTCACAGCGTTGGTAGGCGGGTCCTTCTTGCTAGGTTTTCAGTCATTGGTTCTTCAAGGTTTCAGAAACCCAATTCAAGGCTCTTATTAGTCGAATGAGAGGTCAATCATATCCGATCTGTTCGCGGCTGTGTCTGTAGTGGGAGAACAGAAATGCAGCTTTTTTTTCCAGTGCGCTTAGGACACAGTGCCCTCGTGCGTCCTAGAGCGCACGAGAGCGCCCTCTGTGCGCTGTAGGACGCAGAGACCTGCCCGTCCGCGGTACACCGGAGTGCAAGAGGTTAAGAAACATCCTTGAACTATTCAGCTCCGCCCTCCCTCTTACTTCAGTTAGCTGAAGTAAGAGGGAGGCTAGCTAGCTAGCTTCCTTCTAGCTTGGATGAGCAGTGCTGGTTCACTGATCCACAGTCGACTGTGTATCTCACGTCATTCCAGCACATCTCCCAACAACCTTGCCAGGATGCCACAACAAATCGCCAGCACTGCGCACCAGGCGACCCACCGATCGCTGCAACCCAAGGCTGCTGGATGAGCCAAGCTGTTGAGCCACGGGATGTCAAAATGCAGTGTCTCACTCTGCATGACTCCGCTCCTCTCCCATGGCCAGCTAGGGGAAGCGCCGTCACGAAACAGCTCCCCCATGTTGCCTGCGAGAGCAGAGCAGAGTCGCGTGGAGCCCCAGAGGATAGTGGGGGAGTTCGAGGGAGCAGCCTCGGGTTGCGGTGTAGGTGGTTGCCACGATCGGTACACTGGCGCAGGCTGCGGAATCACAGCAAAACCACTGGGAGATGGGCGGAGCGGCATGAGGTATACTGTGTATTGGTGAACCAGGTGGTAAAAGAGATGGTTATTAGGGTGACTAAATGTGAAGAAAATAACAATATATGCTGGTTCGAGCTTTGGTACCAATGTTAGCTTGGGGGATAATAGCTCAGGGGCAAATAGGCTACCTTTAGCACCCCTTCCACCTACATGACAGACAGCTAGGCGGGCCAATAATAGAGCAGTGGGCTGGTCTCAAGGACGGCGGTGGGGTGGCTTTTTCTAATCATGACGTTAAGGATTTAGACAGAAGTGTCAAAAATGTTTCTGGCATTTCTGGGAGAGAAACATGATATAAAAGCTGTTTTTTTAAGAGAATTCACTGTTTTGAAATTTTTTTGATAATTGGGTGACCAGTAGACTCATTTCAAACAATTAAAACCTACAAACACACCATTTTTTAGTCAATGACCCCTTTAATGATGACATGTAGATTAACCTAATAAACAGCTGCTTAAGTCCTATTAAGGGAGATTTTATTTGTAATTGTTGGAATCAGCCGAGACCTCATGATATGACTGCTACCAAAATATTTGGGGGGGTGTTTTTAAGGGTATGTGCTCAGTACGACTTCAAAATAAGATACCATAATAAAGGATTTATAAGTAGTTTATAAGTGGATTGAATATTAAGGCTCTAAACAAATTATTGTTTTTTTTGTCTTTCAGCTGCTCCCTTTCACAGCGTATCATCGCCTTATATCGCAATGATCCACATGTTGATTTGGCAAGGATTTTTACACAGGATGCCCTTCCTGACACAACCCTGCCCATTTATCCATGCTCAGGACCAACACAGGAAATACACTGGCTTGTGCACCCCCTGTGGCTGGGTAACCAAAACAAAACTCTTATTACACATAAGTAAGAATATTAGTTACCAGTCTTGCCAAAATATGAGCCAACACTTATCTGCTTTCTCAAACCTCAGATATCAGTTTGTTTAGATTAATTTATTTTGTCATCAGCTAAATTTTTGCTATCAGATATTTGTCAATAAATCAATAACATTTAAGCACTGTAAGCATTTCTAGCCCAAACGTTTTTTGATCTGACAAAATAGTAGGGTTACATCAGCATATGAAATATGTCTTATAATCAGTGTTGGGCAAGTTACTAAAAAGCAGTAACTAGTTTCAGTTACTAGATTTTTCTTTTCAAAAGTAACTGAGTAACTTTTGAGTTACTGCATGATTAAAGGCCAAATGTCACGTAACAGGGTACTTTAAATATCTTGAAACTAGATATAAAAGGGAACCGATCCGTTCGGGTCTTGGTGCATATGCTTCAGTAACAACGGAATATTCGTTAATTTAAAACTGCCGCGCTTGGCCTGACACGGCCCCTGGAATCGCCTGGGGAAGAAGGCGGAAGTGACGAAATCAATTGCACCCTAGTTTGATGCTTGGGGTATTTCAATTGATTGTTTATATGGAAACTGGAAGGTTGAAGTGAGCAACAAAAAAGAAAAAATTGGATATTTCACCCATACCTTAAAACGGGACTATCAGGGACAGCTGGGTAATAAAGGACACTTCTCTGGGAAATGTTTTCATACCTGTCAAGTGAGACGTTTTCGCCGTACTTCAACACCGTAAAAAGCGGCTATAAGGAACGGCGGAGCAACAAGGGACACCTCTCTGGGAAATTCCCCAAATGCAACTCGTGTTGTTATTGTCAAATATTTTAAGGATTCATGGATATTTGACAATAACAAAACAACTGAGCGTCCGGCGCAAAATAAAAAAAAAAGCAGAATTCTGTATTTGTCAGGCGATCTCTGTCTGTTCCGCAACCGCTGCACAGCTCAACGTGTTAAACCATTGTCCTAATGACTTCTCATGGTAGTGAGAATAGCTCAAGCTGAGCGATCAGCCCGCCCAGACAATTAAACTAATGATTGACTCCACACTTCGAACAGTAGTGAGAATAGCTCAAGCTGAGCGATCAGCCCGCCCCGACAATTAAACTAATGAGTGACTCCACACTTCTCATGGTAGTGAGAATAGCTGACGCTGAGCGATCTGCCATCACCAGCTGTGAGTGATCACACACAGGAGTGCTCCTCCAGACACTCAGTTTTTTTTCCAGTATATTTTTTCTTTTGGGCGTACAGAAATGGCAATACGCCCGTTTTTGCTAAAATTGCATTTTCCCTGTATTTTCCTTAAAATATTTGACAATAACAACACGAACTACATTTAAAACATTTCCCAGAAAAGTGTCCCAAACCACTCTGCCGTCTCCCACAGCCGCGCTTGGCACCAAAATACGGCGAAAACGTCTCACTTGACAGGTATGCGCCTCCATTTTCATATTGATCTGGTCAATTTCTTGACAGCAGCGGCTCTCCTCCACTGTAATAATAATGGCTTCCGAAAAATCAATATTTATGGGGTGCCCTGGACAGACCCCCTTCGGCTTCGCAATTCTGGAGGCAATTAATGTCCAGTTCAATGACATTTTCCACTGGTTCTGCTCTCTGGTCATCGTTGGAACTGTTGTCATCAGACAAAGCATCTGATTCCGTCTCAGACGGCTCGAACCTGTAAGGTTCTATGCCTCTGTCACTGTCTGAACCACTGACAAAAAAAAGACAAAACTAAACTAATTTGTTCACAATCGCTGTCACTTTCCGTCATGATTGTCCAATGTTGATAAGTGTGAATGTGGAAAGGCAGGGCAGCCAGGGTACAACTGGTGATGTCAAAAACATGGGCGTGGTCTGGACTGGCTGTCACAAGCCAGCAAGCAAGGTGGGGCCTTCACCTGGTGTATTTTGTGCAATTATGTAAATACAGGTGGGTGATATGATCTCCGGTATGAATATTTGGTTTAAGCTATGTGTATTTTATCTAAATTCGTTGTCATTTAGAAAAAAAAATTACGTGACATTTGGCCTTTAAAGTCACTAGTTACTTGGAAAAGTAACTTTCACATTACTTTTAAATGCATACTTAAATCAACTTGCACACATAGCAAGATCAAGGGCCTTTGTTCTCATCAGAAAAAAGAAGAAAAAGAAAACTGATGAGAAAAAAGTTTCATCTTACAAAGAAAAAATGTCTCCGATTTACACAAACTATTGTAATCAGTAGAAAGTCAGAAATTTACTAGAACTAAAGCTGTAAATTCACAGAGAAAACTTTGGACCCCCTGGTGGGTCATTTTTGGTCCACAAGCTATATGTTTGACACCCCTGGACCAGCCCATTAAAAACATATATTTAGAGGATGTACTTCCATGAAATAATTGCATATCACAACAGCATGTAAATGAATAACATAAAATAAAAAAGAAAGCACAGATAAATGAAAGTTCACCACTTAGAAGAAGCTGTTCTTTACTGCAACAAATCACAGTCACTTTTTCTCTATGTGTAAGAAAACTTTAAAGGGTCCGTGACAAGATCTTGGAACTATGCATAAGCATTCAGTATGAATTTATCTTATATCGTCCACATAGTTGGTTCTGTTGAATTAGAATGCTAAATAAGTGGAAAAATATTTCTAAGTGAAAAATGTAAGTGAATTTCTAAGTGAATTCAAATTTAGTGCCGTGTTGCACTAACGCAATATCCTGAGACGTGCCTCGTTTCGGGATATGACATCATGAGGAGAGTTTCCTCTCGGTTGATCCGTGTGTAGTGAAGTGTAAACAAGCTGTTTAGCTTCTATATCAGCGAAGAAATGCCGAAACGTTGCGTGGCGGCTGGGTGTTCTAATTGCTCCTGTGAACGTATAAGCCTGTTCTCATTCCCAAAAGATCCAGATCTTCTTAAAAAATGGGCAAAGCAAGTATAGAGAACAAGGGACAAATGGCAACCAACACCATCTTCAGTAATCTGTAGCAATCATTTCACTGCAGACAGTTTTGAGGAGGCGCCTCAAGGCTTCAAAATCCCAGAAGTTCTGGTCGTGAAGGAGGAGTAGCAACAATTTACCATTCCAAATTACTAGTTAATGTAAAGCAAAAAACACGTTATAATTCCTTTGAGGGCCTGGTCCTCAGCATTGGGCATTTTAGCAATTTTAGGTTAAACCCAATTTTATTTGCCATAGTTTATCATCCTCCCTCAGCCTACTCAGAGTTTTTATCCGAATTTGCCGAATTCTTAGCTGATTTAGTGCTGAAATCAGATAGAATACTTATAATGGTTATCAAGCTCCTCTCCTGTGGAATCAGCTGCCAATCTGGATTCGGGAGTCAGACTCGATCTCTGTTTTTAAGAATAGGGCTAAAACCTACCTTTTTGATATAGCCTACAATTAGGGAGGGATCATGTGTTTCTGAACCCTCCCTTAGTTATGCTGCTAATAGGTTTAGTCAGCCGGGGGACCTTCAGTAATGCACTGGGCCTCACTCCTTTCCTCACTCTCTATGAAATATTTTTTTTTTTTTTTTTTTTGCTGGTCATTAACATTTGTTTGTTCTCTCCCATAGATTGAGTCCCCATCGTGCTGTTTGCTCTCTACATGTCTGTTCTTTTCTTCTTCTCTGTCCCCTCACCCCCCAGCCAGTCGCAGCAGATGACTGCCCCTCCCTGAGCCTGGTTCTGCTGGAGGTTTCTTCCTGTTAAAAGGGAGTTTTTCCTCTCCACCGTCGCCAAGTGCTTGCTCACAGGGGATCGCCTGATTGCTGGGGTCTTTCTGCAACTGTGGGGGTCCTCCCTACAGTTGATAGTGCTATGAGATGACTGTTGTTGTGAAATGGCGCTATATAAATAAAGTTGAATTGAATTGAATTGAATTAATGGGGGACTTTAATATACATGTAGATGTAGATAGTGATTGTCTTAATATGGCATTTATTTCAATATTAGACTTGATGTTTTTTGTTTTGTATTTTTTTCAGAAAATAGGAAATTCTACCCATTATCTCCACCACACATTGGACCTTGTTCTGACATCCATCCATCCATCCATCTTCTACCGCTTTTGCGGGGGTCTGGGTCGTGGTCCCCAGGTGGCTGGGGAGAGGGAAGTCTGGGCTTCTCTGCTTGAACTGCTGCCTCCGCGACCCAGACCCCCTTGTTCTGACACATGACATAGAAATAGAAAATCTGGTAGTGTCTCCTGATAACCCTGTACTGTCAGACCATTGTCTGTTAACCTTTGATTTTACTATTTCTGAGTATTTGGCTCCTAACGAAAAATATTACTACAGCAGATACCTCTCAGATGATGTTGTTACCAAATTTATGCAGATTGTTTCCTCTATGCCATGTGTCAACACAACGGAAATAAGCCATAGACTGCTTGCTCCTTCTGTAATTGATAGCATGGTAGATAGTGTTACAGCTTCTCTGCATCAGACTCTAGACATGGTGGCCCCTTTAAAAAAGAAAAAGTCTAATCACAGATTTCTAACTTCTCGGTTCAACACAGAAACTCGTAGCTTAAAACAGAAGACTCGTCAATTAGGAAGAAAATGGTGCTCCACTAATTTAGATGAAATCTATTTAGCTTGGAGAAATCATCTTTTAATTTATAAAAAATCTCTTAGAAAAGCTAGAACAAGTTATTATTCTGTATTAATAGAAGAGAACAAGAATAATCCCAGGTTTCTATTCAGCACTGTAGCCAGGTTAACAAAGAGTCAGGACTCTGTCAATCTTAGCATTCCCTTAGAGCTTACTAGTCAGGACTTTATGAACTTTTTCAATAATAAAATTTCATCTATCAGAGATAAAATCAGTCAGATTATTCCCACTGTTAACTTAAATACAGTAACTACTACAACCCCTTCAACTGATATCTGTTAGGATGAGTTTACTCCAACTGACCTTTTAGAAATAGATCAAATAATTTCCTCATCCAAGCCTTCAACTTTTCTTTTAGACCCTATTCCTACCAGGTTATTTAAAGAAGTCTTCCCATTTCTTGGTAGCTCTGTTCTTCAAATAATCAAAGATGGATGGATGGATGGATGGATGGACTTTATTGATCCCAAACTGGGAAATTACAGTGTAACAGCAGCATGACAGTTGACAACCAAACAACACAAATACACACATGACAGACAAAGGGGATACCCATGGAAAGTAAAAACTACTACGACTATAAAGCCTATATACATCATAGCTTAATATATGATGACCCGTATAAACACATAAATCATCCCATTGCACAAAGAAGGACTATCAGGAGCAGAGTGAAAAAGTGATGTACCAGTTAGTCTGTAAGGTGCATGTGGCAGCATAGCTATGCCAGAATACAACATCATAGTGAGTTATTGTACAGTGAAATTGCATGTGGCAGGCAAGATTTCCTGTACCTGGCCGTTCAACAGCGAAGCTGTAGTAGTCTACTGGAGAAAGTGCTTCGCTGTCTATCTAGTGTGTGGTGGAGGGGGTGATCAGGATTGTCCATGATGGATCGCAGTTTTAGTGTTCTCCTCTCCATCACTGTCTCAAAGGTCTCCGGTCTGAGACCAATTACAGAGCCAACCCTGTATCTCTGGCCCTGATACTGCTACCCCAACAGACAGCAGCAAAGAAGATGGCGCTGATGACAACAGTCTGGTAGAAAAGCTCCAGCATCCTGCTGCACACGTTGAAGGATCTCAGCTTTCTCAGGAAGTAGAGTCTGCTCATCCCCTTCTTGTGCGCAGCATCGGTGTTGGATCTCCAGTCCAACCCGCTGCTGATCCTGACACCCAGATATTTGTAGTCCTCAACCACTCCCACAGCCTACCCCTAATCTCCAGTGGCTGAGAAGGAGCCTTCCTCTTCCTGAAGTCAATCACCATCTCTCTGGTCTTGCTGACATTCAACCTCAGGTGATTCTGCTCCGTCCGCTCCACAGATCTGTCTACCAGTGCCCTGTACTCCCCCAACGCTCCTCCTCTTTTACATCCCACAACAGCTGAGTCAGAGAATTTTTGCAGGTGGCATGACTCAGTGTTGTACTGAAAGTCAGTGGTGTATAAGGTAAAAAGAAAAGGAGAGAGCACAGTCCCCTCTGGAGCTCCCGAATCACTAGCCACCACTCTAGACAAGACACTGCCCAGCCGGACAAACTGTGGCCTGCCTGTCAGGTAGTCAGTAATCCAGGAGATCACAGAGCTGTCAACCCCCATCCCCCCGCAGCTTCTCACCCAGCAGGAGTGGCTGGATGGTGTTAAAGGCACTGGAGAAATCAAAAAAAGTGATTCTCACAGTATCTCCTCCACCATCCAGGTGCAGATGGGCTTGTTGCAGCAGGTAGATGACAGCATCTTCAACTCCTAAATGGGGCTGATATGCAAACTGCAGAGGGTCCAGCCACGTCTTCACCTACGGCCTCAGGTGGGCTAAGACCAGTCTCTCCAGGACCTTCATCACATGAGATGTGAGGGCAACTGGTCGGTAGTCATTCAAATCCGATGGAGATGACTTCTTGGGGACAGGAACCAGGCAGGATGTCTTCTACAGCACCGATACTCTCTCCAGACTCAGGCTCAGGTTGTACAGGTGTTTCAGTACCGGAGCTAGTTGGTTGGCAAAGGTCCTCAGGGTCCTTGCGGAGATGCCATCAGGGCCCGAAGCCTTCCGCTGACGGAGTCTCTCCAGCTGTTTCTCCACCTGATCTGTAGTCACCGTGAAGTGAGGGAGGGTCCTGGTGCCCCCTGAGGAGGAGGAGGGGGGAGATGGAGAGAGGTTCTGCACAGGAGGGTGGGTGGGGAGGGGTGCGTGGGGGTCTGGTTGTGTTGCTCGGGTGACAGACTGAGTTGAACCTATTAAAAAACAGATTCAGTTCCTCAGCTCTCTCCTGGCTCCCAGATGGCTGCCTGACTCTCCCCTTGCACCCAGTTATTTGTTTCATTCCCTCCCACACATCTTTAGTGTTGTTTTGCCTGAGTTTCTCTTCCAACTTCCTCCTATAATTTTCCTTGCACCTCCTCAGCATCTCTCTCAGCTCATGCTGCACTCCCCTCAGCTTCTCCTTGTCTCCAGCCCTAAAAGCTCTCTTCTTTTTGTTCAGAAGTGTTTTCAGGTCACTGGTGACCCATGGTCTGTTGTTGGAGAAGCAGTGTACAGTCTGAGCTGGCATGGTCATGTCTTCACAGAATCTAATGTATTCTGTGATGCAGTCGGTCATATTGTCTATGCCCACCCCATGTGGTTCACTGAGTACGCTCCAGTCCGTCGTCTCGAAGCAGTCCTGCAGTGTATCAGCAGCCTCCTGTGTCCACCTCCTCACAGTCCATGTATAAGCAGGCTGCCTTTGCACAAGGGGAACCTACCTGGGTGTTAACATGACCATGTAGTGATCTGATTTACCAATGGGGGGTAGAGCTGTGGCACTATATGCATCTCTGACATTGGCATGCAGAAAATCCAGTGTTTTGTTCTGTTTTAGTTCGGTAGTGTTTTTCCCACTGAGACATGGTTAAAATCACCTGTGATGGCCATGAATGCATCCGGGTGCTTCTCCAGTAATGTGGCTGTAGTGGAGCTGATGACATCACAGGCCATTGCTGCATCAGCTGACGGAGGGACGTAGACGACAACAATTAAAGCACACTTCATTTCTCGCGGCATATAATAAGGTCTCATACTAACAGCCAGCAGTTCAATGTCCGGGCTGCAGCACTTTTCCTTCACATAAATGTGTCTGGGATGACTGGGATGATTAGGCCATGTACCACAGGCTTTTAAAACTGCTATAATTAAACCCTTACTCAAAAAGCCAACACTGGATCCAAGAGTTTTAGCTAACTATAGACCAATCTCTAATCTGCCTTTCATTTCAAAAATCTTAGAAAGAATTGTTGCTACGCAATTATTTGACCACTTGCAGGGAAATGGTTTATTTGAAGAGTTTCAATCTGGGTTTAGAATCCATCATAACACTGAAACAGCCTTAGTGAAGGTCAATAATGATCTCCTTATCGCATCTGATAATGGACTTGTTTCTATACTTGTCCTTTTAGACCTTAGTGCAGCTTTTGATACTATCGATCTTAACACAGCATAACAAAAATAATGTTTTTGTAAGTTGTCTGTTTTTTCAACTGATTTAAGACAATTTTGCACCACTGAATCCAAAAATGACATCCATTTCTCTCGATCAGATCAGGTTTTTATGCTAAGTTGTAAGCGGTTGTACAGCAGTTGTACAGTTGTACTATAAATTGAATAGTAGACATTGATAAAGGTAAGTACATGTAAATTGAATGTTACATCATCATTGTTCAAAATTCAGAGAATTTCAAGAAATAAAGAATTTTGCATCATATAAAGCGAAAATACCCGTACATGCTAACAAAAACGTAAAAAACGTGGCGATAGTTCAAAAAGTTGACCTGATTGAGCAAAACAAATGTGATTTTTGGACTCAGCACATCAAAATTGTCCTAAATAAGCTATAAAAAACTGAGACAATAAATTTGGTGTTGACCGGTGTAATGTTCTACTTTATAGATTAGAACAGTATGTTGGACTTAATGGAACTTCGTTGCAGTGGTTTAGATCTTATTTATCTGATAGGTTCCAGTTTGTTCATGTCAATAATGAGTTTTCTTCCAACTCAAAGCTCAGTCAAGGAGTTCCACGGGGATCTGTGCTAGGCCCTACTCTTTTTAGTTTGTATGTGCTTCCGTTAGGCAACATTATTAGAAAACACTGTATACATTTTCATTGTTACGCAGATGACACACAATTATACCTGTCAATGAAGCCAGATGATAGTAATCAATTAGCCAAGTTTGAAGCCTATCTTAAGGAAATCAAAGCTTGGATGACTTGTAATTTCCTGCTATTAAATTCAGATAAGACTGAAGTCATTCTTGTTGGTCCAGAAAACCTTAGAGATACCTTTCCAAATCAAACTCTTAGTTTGGATGTGGTTACTCTTTCTCTTAAGAGTTCTGTGAGGAACCTTGGAGTTATTTTTGATCAAGATCTGTCCTTCAATTCACATATTAAATTTGTTTCTAAGACTGCCTTCTATCATTTGCGTTGTGGAAATGTGAAAATGACGAGGCAGAGTTTATCTCATGAGTCAGGTTTATTCACATCTTTCAACATCAGCAAAGCAGAAAGAGAGGAAAAACACAGAAGCATTCGTCCTTTATATACCAGGACTCTCCCAGCTCACAGTCACATTGCATTTCAATCACAAGTAACAATGCATCTACTCTTTGATCCTATAACATCCTTTTCATAGTCTTCGGCACACCCGGAAATCCCCCAAGGCCGTCTCTTGCATACCAAAGGCTAAACTTTCACATCCTCCTGTTATCTCCAAGGAGACTCAGTTCTTTGTTCTAATCTGAGATGTGAGGCCTAAAGTGATACATATGTGTCCCACATGACCCCCCCCCCCAAACATCTAAGATGGAACAACAGAATAACAGTCTGCATGTCATGATAAAATTATTACAAATCAACCCACGTGCTGCTTGGGCCTCAGTCTCCTCCCGTATCTGCTGTAAGCGGGCTTCACCACTTCTGCGGCGCCATCATGCTGGGGGGCTGCTGTCTGGGGGTGAAAACTGTTTGTCAGTCCCTGTGGGTGTTCTGGGGAATTTCCCCGAGGGGGTCTGCCGCGCCGAGGAGCCCTGGCCAACAACATCGTCCGCCACAACAAAGGCGGGTTTGAGCCTGTTAATGCCAATCTTTTCCTTCCTGCCCCCCAAATCTAGCAAAAAATGCTTGTCCCCTGTTTCCAGCACTCTAAATGGTCCATCATAAGGTGGCCGCAGCGGTGGGCGATGAGCATCGTGTCTGACAAAAACAAACTCCGCGTTTTTCAAAGTCCTAGGTACAAAAACGCGCGGAAAACTGTGGTGAACGGGGCCAGGCAGCGTGCCCGATTCCGAGCCACGCTGCAACAGCTGAAACGGGGAGCTATCTGGCGCAGGATTATCTGGGAGAAACTCCCCGGGCAGCCGAAGTGGCTGCGCAAAAACTAGCTCAGTCGGGGAGGCTTCTAAGTCCTCTTTAGGTGCAGAACACAACCCCATTAAAACCCACGGTAGCCTGTCTACCCAATTTGCATCCGTCAGTGACACCCTGAGAGCCGCTTTCAATGACCTATGAAAACGCTCGCATAACCCATTAGCCTGCGGATTGTACGCGGTTGTGCGGTGAATTGTGACACCCAGGCTGCGGGCCATTGTTGACCAAAGTTCGGAAACAAATTGAGGGCCTCTGTCAGACGTAATGTCCGACGGGACTCCAAAACGTGCCACCCACACAGTTAAAAACACGCGCGCCACCTCCTCGGCTGTGGTTGACGCCAGTGGAACCACTTCCGGCCAGCGCGTGGTGCGGTCTACCATTGTCAGAAGGTGTGTGCACCCCTGTGATGGCGGGAGGGAGCCTACGAGGTCCACGTGAACATGATCGAACCTCTTAGCCGGGATGTGAAACGGCTCCAAGGGAGCTCTTGTGTGTTTGTGTACCTTGGCTCGTTGACACGCCATGCAGGCTGCTGCCCACTCCTTAACTTGTTTGCGCAGGCTCGGCCATACAAATTTCTCTCCTACCATTTTGACCGACGCGCGCACTCCTGGGTGAGCCAGAGAATGAATCGAGTCAAAAACGCGGCGGCGCCACGCGGCCAGTACCACGGGACGCGGTCGTCCAGTGGAGACGTCGCAGATTAGGGGGGGCATACCGTCTTGCAGCACCCTGTTCTCCAGCCTTAACCCTGTTGGTCCAGACTGGAGCGCACGTACTTCCGCGTCGCTAGCCTGATCCGCGGCCATGGCTGCATAATCTATCCCTACGCGGACTGGGGCCGCCACGGCGTGCGAGAGGCAGTCTGCCACTACATTAAGTTTACCCACCACGTGCTGAATATCGGTAGTAAACTCTGAGATCGCGGCCAGCTGTCTCTGCTGCCGGCCTGACCACGGTTCTGAAACCTTGGCCATCGCGAAAGTCAGCGGCTTGTGGTCAACGAACGCGGTGAAACGGCGTCCTTCCAGCCAGAACTGGAAGTGGCGAATGGCCAAATGGAGAGCTAACAACTCCCTGTCAAGCGCGTTGTATTTTCGTTCACTATCGCGCAAAGTCCTACTGAAAAAGGCGAGCGGCTGCAAAGCCCCGGCTACATGCAGCTCCACGACCGCCCCTATAGCCACATCTGATGCGTCAGTAGTGAGCGCTATGCGGGCCGTTGGGTCCGGATGCGCTAACAACGCAGCATTGGCCAGGGCTGCCTTGACTTCCAAGAACGCTTGCTCTCGCTCCAGGGACCATTCGATCTTATTCGCGGGTTTTTGTTTTTTGAGCGCGGCGTACAGTGGTTGCATGAGCTGCGCTGCGCGGGGGAGGAAACGATTATAAAAATTCACCATTCCCAAAAACTCCTGTAACGCCCTGACTGTTTGTGGCTGGGGAAAATTTGTTACCGCGCGCACTTTGTCAGGTAGCGGAACCGCTCCTTCTGGAGAGATGCGATGCCCCCCCCAAAAAAAATCAATCTGCGCCACCCCGAACTGACACTTCGCTGGGTTGATTATTAAACCGTGCTCTCCCAACCTCTGGAAAACTGCCGTGAGGTGGTTTTCGTGTTCGTCTTCGGACGCGCTGGCTACTAAGATGTCGTCCAGGTAGACGAATACGAAAGGGAGATCGCGCAACACCGCGTCCATCATGCGTTGGAACGTCTGCGCAGCGCCTTTAATCCCAAATGGCATGCGCAAAAACTCGAATAGACCAAACGGAGTTATTACCGCTGTTTTGGGTATGTCCTCAGCGTGCACTGGGACTTGGTGGTAACCGCGGACCAAGTCTATCTTAGAAAAAACGTGCGCCCCCGCCAAATGAACGGAAAAATCCTGGATATGGGGGATTGGGTAGCGGTCGTGCGCTGTGGCGTTGTTCAGCCTGCGGAAATCTCCACAAGGTCACCACGAGCCGTCAGCTTTCGGGACCATGTGAAGCGGGGAAGCCCATGGGCTGTTAGAACACCTGATGATGCCCAACCTTTCCAGGTTGGCAAACTCCTCGCGCGCTATGGTCAGTTTAGCTGCATCCAAGCGCCGAGCTTTTGCAAAAAAAAATCTGTCTGGACAATGTGAAGAATGTAGTAGTGAGCTGTGTATATAGAACACCTGGATCAAACATTGACTTATTTAAGGACTGGATGGAAAAAATGTACACAAAACTAACTCATAAAGTTATGTTCATCTGTGGAGATTTCAATATAGATCTGATGAACTCAAAACAACATAGTTTGACAGAAGAATTTATCAACATAATGTACAGCATGGGCTTACATCCAACAATTACAGGACCTAGCAGAATCACGTCACACAGTGCCACACTAATAGATAACATATTCACAAACATTATGGAAAATAATATCAGGAGTGGGCTTTTATTGAATGATATCAGCGACCACCTGCTGATTTTTGTTGTCTATCAATGTGATTATAGGAAGAAAAAGTATACCAAAAATATTAAATATAAAAGAATAAGAACTGAAGAATCAATGTATTTACTGACAAAGGAATTATTAATACAAGATTGGAAGATAGTTTATGATGAAAATGACATAAATAGAGCATATGATAAATTTTTACAAATATTTCAATCATTGTACAATAAATACTGTCCTATAAAACAATACAGTGACAGACAACAAAAAAAAAAATATTCCTTGGATCACCAAGGGGTTAATAAATGCATGTAAAAAGAAGAATACATTATATAAACAATTCATTAAATGCAGAATGGTGGAAGCTGAGATCAAATATAAAAGATATAAAAATAAGCTTACCACTATAATGAGGACCTGTAAGAAAGAATATTACAACAGAATACTAGAGGATAACAAAAATAACATAAGAGGAATATGGCAAGTACTCAAGGGGCTTATTAGTAATCGTCCTAAGTATGCAAATTATCCAGAATATTTTATCGAAAACGACAGTTTGATTAATAATATGGAAGGTGTGGTCAGTGGTTTCAATAAATTTTTTGTAAACGTTGGTCCTGAATTAGCAAAATCAATAGTGACTCCAGAAACAAACCACAGTGGGTCTGTGAATGAAAGAGGATAGAAACCCAAACACAATCTTTTTGGGTGCAGTTACTGAAAAGGAAATTATCGAGACTGTGAGTAAATTTAAGAACAAAAAATCAACGGACTGGAATGAAATTGACATGACAATAGTGAAAAAAGTAATTGAGGGAATTGTTAAGCCACTCACCCACATCTGTAACCTGTCATTTCAAACTGGTACATTTCCAGACAAAATGAAAATAGCAAAAGTAATACCTCTTTACAAAACAGGAGACAGTCATTGTTTCACAAATTACAGGCCAGTCTCTTTACTCTCACAATTCTCCAAAATACTTGAAAAAATCTTCACTAAGAGACTGGATGATTTCATTGAAAAACACAACCTCCTTACAGATAGCCAGTATGGTTTTAGAGCAGATAAATCTACATCTTTGGCACTGATCGAACTTATAGAAGAAATTACTAGTTGTATAGACAAAAAAAAGGTTGCTGTAGGAGTATTTATAGACTTAAAGAAAGCTTTTGACACCATTGACCACAGAATACTACTAAGGAAACTGGAAAGGTATGGGATAAGAGGGGTAGGACTGAGTTGGGTGGAAAGTTATTTAAGTAACAGACAACAATTGTACAAATTGGAGAGCACAAATCACCCTGCATGGACATCACTTGTGGTGTGCCCCAGGGGTCAGTTTTGGGACCCAAACTCTTTATCTTGTATATAAATGACATATGCCAAGTATCAAAAATTCTGACATTTATTTTGTTTGCGGATGACACAAATATCCTTTGCACTGGTGAGAATTTGCAGCAGGTTTTAGAGGTGGTCACAAGTGAAATGGAAAAATTAACGCAGTGGTTCAACAAAAATAGATCATCTCTAAATCTAAAAAAAACAAAGATTACGGTGTTTGGAAATTATAAAATAAATCATGAAATAATGATAACGATAGATGATACCAGAATACAAACAGTACAGAAAAAAAAGTTTCTGGGGGTGACGCTAGACAGTAAAATCTGCTGGAAACCTCACATCAGTCACATCCGGGCTAAATTAGCAAAATGTATAGGCATACTGGGGAAGACAAGACACATCTTGGACTATAAATCATTGGTCTTATTGTACAATTCACTGTTTTTACCTTATCTTAACTACTGTGTAGAAGTCTGGGGAAACACCTACAAGACCAACCTACAAGCAATATGCACATTACAAAAAAGAGCTATAAGGATAATAAACAATGCAGGATATAGAGACCATACCAATTCGTTGTTCTTGAAGTCACATGTCATAAAGTTCATCGATTTAGTTAAATTTAAAACAGCACAAGTAATGTACAGGGCAATTAACAATCAACTCCCAACTAATATACAAAAAATATTTAAAAAAAGAGACAATGATCATAATTTGAGAGGAGACTAAACTTCACAAAACCCAAGATACGTACAACCAAGAAAAGTATGTGCATATCTGTCTGTGGGGTGGATTTGTGGAACAGTCTGGAGCCGGAACTGAAACTATGTACAAACAGAAATCAATTTAAAAAGAGGTATAAGCACCATTTGTTGAAAGGTTATATGTTAGAAGAGTAGAATTTATATGTACGATTCATTATGTTCACTCTGGGACATTATGGGACACTATGGAATGGTGGGTGGGACAGCACTGTGTGTATCTGTGTCGTTTGAGACTGGTTTTGATATATGGACTTCATTGTATGTTAGAATGGACAGGTGTTAATGTTGATCTGTAAAAAATACAGTAAATTGTTTACTTGGGGTATTAATGGTAGTAATTTGTATAAAATCCACATGGGTGTATCGATGGAAAAGAGGAGTTGGAATTAATAAGTGTTCACTTCTTCCTTCTCCCTTTCGAACAGTGTATACTGTAACTTTATTGCATTTGCTATTTGCTTGTTTTTTGTTATATTTTTTGTGTTCGAAATAAACTATCTATCTATCTATCTATCTAAAACGGGCGGGCTGGTGGTAGTAATAAAATGTTCCACCCCGTGTTTAGCGACGGCTGCTGAAAATGTGGGGACTGTGAGTGCTGGGAACTGAGTGAGCAGTGTGTGTGGAACTTACCGCTTGCAGCTGTGACGTTGGCTTGTGCTGTTGGCGGGGCCACTCGGGCTGTACAGGGAATAGAATCAAAAGACAGTGCATTAACCAGGTGCCTGTTAGCGAGATCAACCAACAAACCAAGTGAGCACAGAAAATCAGCCCCCAACATATTGAAATTCACTGCTGCTATGACAAAAGTCCACTCGAATGTACGGCCGTGTAAAGACAGAAGCAGAGTCCTCTCACCAAAGGTCTTAATCTCCGAG
Source organism: Pholidichthys leucotaenia (assembly GCA_020510985.1). NCBI lineage: Eukaryota > Metazoa > Chordata > Actinopteri > Cichliformes > Pholidichthyidae > Pholidichthys > Pholidichthys leucotaenia. The sequence continues at coordinate 208,453,080 of CM035848.1, forward strand.
CCGTTCGCTGCTGCCACCCCGGGACCTCTGGAAACTGCCAGCCAGTCAGCGGAGGAAGGTGTGATGAAACTCAACTGGGAGCCTGTGTCCACGAGGAAATGCCTCCCCGAGCGTGCATCCTTCAAGTAGAGCAGCTTGTTCTCCTCCCCGAGGGTCGCAGCTGCTAGCGACCCCCGGTCTTGGCGTTTCCTGAACGCTTGAATTGGCACAGTGGTATACATTTGCGTGCCTTCTCTGCAAAGCGGCGATGGTAGAAACAGAGGGTGTCTCCTCCGCGATCCTTGGCCCCCGCTGCTGCCGTCGTCGGTGATTCTGCTACTGCCGTCTCTGGCCCCCCGCCATCTCCGGCGGCTGCGCCGAACTCCGCCACTGCTGCGGTGGCCGCACGCTGTTTGCTGGCATTGAGAATCCGATGCGCCTCCTGGGCCAGTGCGCGGAAGTCCCGCTGGGCCAACAACGGCGAACTGGCCAGGGCCGCTCTCGTGGCCGACGGTAGGGTCCTGAGGAAAATGTGGGTGAAGATGAAGTTGTCGTCGCCTGAGCCCCTCAACATCAGCATGTTCTCCATCAGATCGATGGGTGTGCCATTTCCCAAGTCGTTCAGAGCCAGGAGTCTCTCTGCTCTCTCCTCGACTGAGAGAGTGAAGCGCTGGATGAGCGCAGCCTTCAACACGCCGTATTTGTCGTTGGCCGGTGGCTGCTCCAATAGGCTCTCCACATGCCAAGCCGTGCGGTTGTCGAGCTTTGCAATCACAAGGTAGAACTTCGTGTCATCTACCGTTATCCCCCGGAGGGCGAACTGTGCTTCAACCAAGTGGAACCAGGAGCGCGGGTTGTCCTGCCAAAAGTCCGGTAGCTGGACCGTAGCGGCATACGCTTGGCTGGGGGCTCCCGATGAGTCTGGCCCTGGGGAATTCTCTACGTGTTGCATGCTACGTCTTAGGGTCACCAGTGTGGAAATGTGAAAATGACGAGGCAGAGTTTATCTCACGAGTCAGGTTTATTCACATCTTCCAACATCAGCAAAGCAGAAAGAGAGAAAAACACAGAAGCATTTGTCCTTTATATACCAGGACTCTCCCAGCTCACAGTCACATTGCATTTCAATCACAAGTAACAATGCATCTACTCTTTGATCCTATAACATCCTTTTCATAGTCTTCGGCACACCCGGAAATCCCCCAACGCCATCTCTTGCATACCAAAGGCTAAACTTTCACATCCTCCTGTTATCTCCAAGGAGACTCAGTTCTTTGTTCTAATCTGAGATGTGAGGCCTAAAGTGATACATATGTGTCCCACAGCGTAATATTGCCAAGATTAGGAGCATCTTGTCTCGGAGTGATGCTGAGAAACTGATCCACACTTTTGTTAGCTCTAGATTGGATTATTGTAACTCTTTATTATCAGGTTGTCCTAAAACATCTTTAAAAAATCTTCAGTTGATCCAAAATGCTGCAGCAAGAGTTTTAACAGGTACTAGAAAGCGAGATCATATCTCTCCAGTTCTGGCCTCCCTTCATTGGCTTCCCATGGAGTTTAGAATTAAGATTAAAATCCTTCTTCGCACTTACAAAGCTCTAAACAATCAGGCCCCATTTTATTTAAAAGATCTGATACTACCCTATTATCCTAACAGAGCACTACGCTCCCAAAATGCAGGATTACTTGTAATACCTAGAATCTCCAAAAGTACAATGGGAGGCAGAGCCTTCAGTTATCAAGCTCCTCTCCTGTGGAACCAGCTGCCAATCTGGATTCGGGAGTCAGACTTGATCTCTGTTTTTAAGAATAGGGTTAAAACCTTCCTTTTTGATATAGCCTACAACTAGGGAGGGGTCATGTGTCTCTGAACCCTCCCTTAGTTATGTTGCTAATAGGTTTAGACAGCCGGGGGACCTCCAATAATGCACTGGGCTTCACTCCTTTCTTCACTCTCATTGAAATATTTTTTTTTTTGCTGGTCATTAACATCTGTTTTTTCTCTCCCACAGATTGAGTCCCCATCGTGCTGTTTGCTCTCTACATGTCTGTTCTTTTCATCTTCTCTATCCCCTCACCCCCCGGCCAGTCGCAGCAGATGACTGCCCCTCCCTGAGCCTGGTTCTGCTGGAGGTTTCTTCCTGTTAAAAGGGAGTTTTTCCTGTCCACCGTCGCCAAGCACTTGCTCACAAGGGATCGCCTGATTGCTGGGGTCTTTCTGCAATTGTGGGGGTTTCCCCTACAGTTGAAAGTACAATGAGATGACTGTTGTTGTGAAATGTCGCTATATAAATAAAGTTGAATTGTATTGATTTGAATTGAAAGACGCGGCCACAAGGTGGTGGTGAATCTCGTAGTGGCAACCCCCAAACCAAGTGGTGGACACCAGTGGTGAGGGGGGCCATTAAGCTGAAGAAAGAGTCCTGTTAAGCTTGGTTGGCTTGTGGGACTCCCAAAGCAGCTGAGGTGTACCGGCAGGCCAAGTGGAGTGTGGCTCAGGTGGTTGCTGAAGCAAAAACTTTGGTGTGGGAGGAGTTCGGTGAGGCCATGGAGCAAGACTTTTGGTTGGCCTCAGAGAGATTCTGGCAAACTGTCTGGTGACTCAGGAGGGGGAAACAGCTCCCTGTCCACACTGTATATGGTGCGGATGGGGCACTGCTGACTTTGACTGGGGATATCGTTGGGCGGTGGAAGGAACACTTCAAGGATCTCCTCAATCCCACTGACACGCCTTCCACAGAGGAAGGAGACCTTGAGGACGAGGGGGACAACTTGCCCATCACAGGAGCTGAGGTCACCGAAGTGGTTAAAAAATTCTTCGGTGGCTGGGCCCCAGGAGTGGGCAAGATTCACCTTGAGTACCTCAAGGCTCTGGATGTTATAGGGCTGTCATGGTTAACACACCACTGCAACATTGTGTGGAGGTCAGGGACAGTACCTTTGGCATGGCAAACCGGAGTGGTGATTCCTCTCTTCAAGAAAGGGGACCGGAGGGTGTGTTCAGGGGGATCACACTCCTCAGCCTCCCTGGGAAGATCTATGCCAGAAGCGTGGGGAGGAGAGTCCGGCCGTTGGTCAAACCTTGGATTCAGGAGGAGCAATATGGTTTTCGTCCTGGCTGTGGCACATTGGACCAACTCTTTACCCTCTCGAGAATCTTCGAGGGTTCCTGGGAGTTTGCGCAACCAGTCCACATGTTTTGTGGACTTGAGAAAGCATTCAACCCTGTCCCTTGTGGTCTCTTGTGGGAGGTGGTGCAGGAGTATGGGGTATCAGGCTTGTTGTTACGAGCTACCCGGTCCCTATACAACTGTTGTAAGAGTTTGGTTCGTACTGCCAACACCCGGTAAAACTCGTTTCCAGTGAGAATTGAACTCTGCTAGGGCCGCCCTTTGTCACCAATCCTGTTCATAATTTTTATGGACAGGATATCTAGGAGCAGCCAAGGAACGGAGGGTGTCATGTTCGGTGTCCACAGGATCTCATCTCTGCTGTTGGAAGATGATGTTGTCCCGTTGGCTTCATCCAGCAATGACCTACAGCTCTTGCTGGGATGGTTTGCCGCTGAGTGTGAAGCGACTGGGATGAGAATCAGCACCTCCAAGTCCGAGTCCATGGTCCTCAGCCGGAAAAAGGTGGATTGTCCTCTCCGGGTTGGGGACAGGCTCCTGCCCCAAGTGGAGGAGTTTAAGTATCTTGGGGTCTTATTCACGAGTGAGGGGAAAATGGAGCGAGAGATCGACAGACGGATTGGAGCAGCATCTGCAGTGATGCGGACGTTGTACCGGTCTGTTGTGGTGAAGAGGGAGCTTAGTTCTAAGGCAAAGCTGTCGATTTACCAGTCAATCTACATTCTTACTCTCACCTATGGTCATGAGCTTTGGGTAATGACCGAAAGAACGAGATCGTGGATACAAGCGGCTGAAATGAGCTTTCTCCGTAGGATTGCTGGACTCACCCTCAGAGATAGGGTGAGGAGCTCAGTCATCCGGGAGAGGCTCAGAGTAGAACCGCTGCTCCTCCACATTGAAAGGAGTCAGTTGAGGTGGTATGGGCATCTGATTAGGATGCCTCCTGGACGCCTCCCACTTGAGGTGTTTCAGGCACATCCCACTGGGAGAAGACCCCGGGGCAGACCCAGGACTCAGTGGAGAGACTATGAACGCCTTGGTATCCCCTCTGAAGAGCTGGAGCAGGTGGCTGGGGAGAGGGAAGTCTGGGCTTCTCTGCTTGAACTGCTGCCTCCGCGACCCGGACCTCCAGAAAAGCGGTAGAAGATGGATGGATGGATGGATGGATGGATGAAAATGAAACACTACCACGTCCCGATTTACAGGACATGCCTTTGGATGATTCATATCTCACACTTTTTGTAGATGAATCATCAAAACGTGACTGTGATGGATCAAATCTGTCTGGCTATCACTCATGACACTGTTTTGAAAGCCCAAAAACTTCCATCACATTACTCACCACAAGCAGCAGAGCTGATTGCTCTGACTGAAGCATGCAAATTCGGCAAAAATAAAAAACTCACTCTTTACACTGATAGCCAGTATGCATTTTCAACCATTCATCACTTTGCACAGCAGTGGAAAAACAGAGGCATGATCACATCAACAGGAAAGCCAATTCAGCATAAACATCTTATTTTGGAGCTGCTCGAAAGTGTCAAATTTCCATCACAACTGGCCATATGCAAATGTGCAGCACACACAAATGGCACTGATCCAGCTTCTCAAGGCAATCACTTTGCAGATCAAGCAGCAAAAGCTGTTGCACAAGGCTTAAAACCAACACAAAACAAATCTGATTCCATTCTGACACTTACAGAGGAGTTATCACATGACATTCTCATTGAGGCACAAAAAGCAGCACCACAAGCTGAGATCTACAGTTGGATAAAAAAGGGAGCCACTTTTGATGACACCTCAAAGCTCTACAAATGTAACAGAAACAAGCCCATTCTGCCACGCAAACTGTTCCATCAAGTCCCTACTTTGCTGCATGGCGTCTCACATGTAGCAAAGGGGGGGATGGTTTCTACATTAAACAAAACCTTTACTGCCTATGGGTTTAGCCAGTTTGCCACTCAATTCTGTAAAAAATGTCTGATTTGTGCAGAAAACAATGCACAAGGATTTTTCAGACCTGAAAGAGGCACTTTTCCAGCCTCCACTTATCCATTTCAGAACATCTGCATGGACTTCATTGAGTTAAATAAGTGTAAAGGCAAGAAATACTGTTTGGTCATTTGTGATATGTTTTCCAAATGGGCAGAGGCTTTTCCCTGTACCCATCCAAATGCAATCACAGTGGCAAAGAAATTGCTGGCTGAAATTGTACCTAGGTTTGGAATACCTGAGAAAATTTACTCAGATAATGGTACACACTTTGTAAATCAAATCATATCACACTTAGGCACAGCACTCAACATTAATTTAAAAAATCATTCAGCCTATCATCCACAGTCTGCAGGATTGGTGGAACACACAAACAGAACCATTAAAGAAAGGCTTAGAAAAACAATGGCAGCAACAGGGCAAAGTTGGACATATTGCCTCCCATTAGTTTTGTTCTACATGAGGATAATTCCCACCAAAGGGGGGTTGTCTCCATTTGAAATCATGTGTGGCAAACAATACTTGCTCCCACCTTTAAGACCATTCAACTCAAGTGATGAGGAGGTGTGTTTAGCTGATTACATGAGAAGGATGCTGACTAACAGAAATGTTATTGTTGCTACTCTCCCCAGGAGGGTTCACGAGGAAGCTGCACCAATCTTGGCCAAGCCAGGGGACCTTGTCCTTATCAAGGTCATCAAAAAGAAGAATTGGACTGATTCGCCCATGCAAGGACCACATAGAGTTGTCTTGTCAACACCAACAGCCGTGAAAGTTGAAGGACGGGACTCTTGGGTGCATTTAACACATTGCAAACTTTACCCCACTCAGAACTCACAGCCAGAGACTGTTTAATATACACTACAAACTTTATCTCATTAAAGACCTTCAGCAAGTTGACTGTTTAATTGTTTCTCTATACAAGTGTCGGCTGACGGTGTTCCCAGCATCCAGCAACGGCTTAAGATAGCAAAAAAAGTGTTTGTTTATCATGGAGAGACAAGAAGCAGGAGAAAGACGGTCAATAATCAAATGGTGTGGTTGTTGTTGTTGTTTCCTTAGCATCATCATCCTTGTGGTGACATTTATGCTTTGGTTTCTTTTTTCTGCTCCACAACCCATATACCGTAGGGCTAGAGATATTACACACACCCAACATGACTGGCTGGAAATTCAAGGGCATCAGGACCATGATTATGCTACCAATATCTGGTGGAGATATGCTAACTGCACAGCTAGGTCAGCTAATCGCTCTAACTGTTATGTTTGTTCCTTGGTGCCACTATCAACTAGGCAGACTTCTGTTACGGCTAGAGCAATGGAGCCATCACAAGCTGTCTGCTTCTTACAGAAGGCCATGTACAGAGATTACACAAGAAAGATTATTCTGAATCGCACTTGTAAGAACTTTCATCACTCCGCTGATCAGGAAAGCTATGATACCCCTTACTCTGTAAGGGCGAGGTCAGTTTCATCAGAGAACTTCTCCTTCTGTTTGAAGGGAAGTGGCAACAACCCTCTGGGCAACTTACCCCTTTCTCGGTGTACAGCGGTGCACAGTGTCTTTCGCCCCTGTACTGCCAACACTCTGACCAACAAAGTGGGCAGGTGGTGCCCACAAATTTATCGTTGTCATTATGGACCTGTCACCCTGCAAGAGCTCTACAGTGCTGCTATCTGCAATTTTCACATATATGGCACACACATGGTGACAGGAGGTTGGTGGCTGTGTGGTCATAATGCGTATTCCCATTTGCCTATGGGTTGGGTAGGAGTTTGTGCCCCTGTCCTTGTGACTGATCACATCCTCATTACGTCAGCAGGACAGGTGGGCAGGGTGAAAAGAGATGCTTACCTACCACAGGATGCCACTTTTGCACCGCATGACTCTGTCTGGGGTACAGATGTGCCAGAGCAGTTCAAGATACAGACATCAGGACAAAAGGTTCTTCAGTCATTGTTCCCCTGGGTGGGAGTGGCAAAGAACACTTTATGGGTTGAAACCCTTAATTACAGACTACAGTCTTTTGCAAATTTTTCCTTAGCTGCTTGGAGAGGTGAAAGGGAAGAGATGACAGCCATGAGACTTATGGTGACACAAAATAGAATGGTAATTGATCAGTTGACTGCTGCCCATGGGGGTGTGTGCGCTATTGTGGGTCAATACTGTTGTACTTTTATTCCTGCGAATGATGCAGATGGGCATGTTATTGCTTCAGCCATACACAATCTTACTGCTTTACAAGCTGCTGGGGCTAAGGATAATGTTACTGATGCACATCGTTGGATGAATTGGTTGTTTTCCTCCTGGAGGAGTCTCGTTATAAACCTGTTGGTGGTTCTTGTAGTGAGAGTTTTGATTTTTTTAATGTGCCATTCCCTGCATCCGCGATATGATGATGAGACTTGTTCGTGTGAACTTGGTGATGTATCATGAGGCCACAGCTGGGGATGATGGGGAAACAACACCAACTTAAAGTGTCTTTTTATGAGTACAAAGTAAAAGTATGACTGACATGCAGAAAACCGACAGGAGATGCATGCTCATGATGTGAATTTGAAATGTACTATTTACAAAGACATATTTGAAGTTCTGAGATATTGCCTTTCATTATTGTTTGGGGCTTTTTCATTTCACTTTGTTTTTATCACAGTATATTTGTAATCATCTCATTGTTAATCACTATTTACTCACTATGCAGTTTTATTGTTATGATTGTTGTTTTGTTTCCTGATTGTTTAATTACACTTTTACACATTAAGACACTAACATTCATAGATTTAAGTTGCTAACACACATATATCCTCATCACACACATACTGTATATACACATATATACTCCACTTCATATTATCTTTTGTCATATAATCATTGTATTGTTCTTTATTGTGATTTTGCTAGTTTTTACACTTATCATTATATATCTATACACTAACTTACCTCATCAAATTGCTGCTAATCTGCTAACACATAACAACAAACAGATCCTTACATATACACATCACACATATCATTTTGTGATTGTTCATCATTACTGACTTTACTTTTCTTTATTATGATTTTGTTTGATTATTGATTTCTTTTACTGAACAAAAGGCTTTATTGTTCCATGCTCCCCAGGAAATGAAACATTCAAGCGGCACTCGGGAGTGGCAGCGTGGTCGATGGCTGACTTTCCTCATTAAAAAGAGAGTTAGGATTTTTTGCAATAAAATGCTTATTGCATACAACGCACCAGAACTTAGCAAGTCTGCCAAATGACGTTTTATAGGCTATAATATTTCATTTCTGATGCTTTTTTAAAGCATCGGGGGGGGGGGGAATGAAAGAATGATTTCATGTTTCTCTTTATTATTCTTTCATATTTTATGTCTGATATGTTTTTGGTGCATTGTATGAGCCATTATTCGCTATGTGACTTTCATGTCCCAGAGTCTGGGTGGATGTGCGTGTGAATGGATGTGCATGCATGTGAGGGCAGGTCAGCAGAGACGTAAGGGATGACCTAGGCTACACTGATAATCACTTTGTTTTATTGACCTGCTCTGCTAAGTTTCTGTGACCGAGGGATGTTATCTCCTAGTTTATGAAGATTGTTACGACCCGAGCGCTGGGTTCTGTCCGCGTTCGGACTAAGCACAACTCGCTGCCAGCCTTGACAGCTGTGGGTTGTATTCTGGCCTCACCGGGCTCTTATTGTGAAGGCGCTCGGTGGGGCTTCCGCCTGTCAAGGCTGGTCAGCTGTTTGTCATTACTGCTCGTTAGTGTTCGCCTTTATAAAGCGGGCACTAGCGGCAGTAAGATCGCAGGAGTATTGTCAACTATCCTCGTCAGAGCATCGTTTGACCTACATGTCAGGTTCGTGTTTTATGCCATGTCACAGTTTAGCTCGTAGTGGCTGGGGTTAGCCCTGCGAGCCCTTGTGTTGATTTATGTGTGTTTTTGCCCTGAGCGGCTCACAGCCTTGTCTTGTCACATTGTGTTAATAAATCACCATCATCGCAAAACTCACTGGTGGACTCTTGGCGTCTTATGGTGATCCGCGAGGGTCACTGCATGACAGTATACCCCTGCCAGACGTCTAAACGGAGATGCCACACCGAGACGCCTTTTCACAGTGAGTTGTTGCTTTTATTGGACTATTGTTCTTCCCTGTCTGAGTGTCATTCGCTGGGAGAATGCCGTCATCCAGGGGCCGCGGTTGGTGCCTGGGCAAGGAGCTAGCGGAGGCTCTGGAGTACGTGGATGGGACTGTATTCACCGCTACGCTGTATGACACTCCTAGCGACATACGCTGGCACCTGGACTGCGCTGAGGTTCTTCTCGACAACCTTCCTCTCCACTATGACGATCACCCAGAGGTGATGACGAGGAGAGATGAACTCGCCACGCAGCGTGAGATACTCCGCGGGCTGGAGGAGGAGGAAAGCAGGGAGCAGAGGAGAGGCATCCTCGCTCCCCGTGTTGGGTTCCTGTCCCTGACCCGGTCCAGTCGGTCGCGCCATCTGGAGGTTGTCGACGACGTCGGCGCCACAGCCAAGGAGAACCTCGGCAGAATCCCCGGCAGGACCCGCTGCTGGCGAAGCCCGTCAGCGAACCTCTGAGAGCGCCTCCACCTTGTCCTTCCAGGGGGCCCTCTGTTGCCATCCAGCGGGGAGAAGGAGGATCAACGTCCCCTACAGCAGGAACCATCTTCCCTTCGGGAGAAAGGCAAGTGCAAGTAAATTTATTACACCATAATTGTAGCCTGCCTTGTCTGACTCCCGGGGGCGGAGTTCGGGGCTCACAGCTCCCCGAGCTCCCTCTACCTGCAGTAGAGAAAATAACTAAACCTGCTGCCTCTGTGTCCCCCCCCCCCCCCCGGTTGAGCGGTCCACGACGCCAGGCCAACGTCGTCAGATGAAGAGGGGGCCTGCAGTGCTGGAAGGCCTGGATCTGGCCCTGCAGCACCGTCATGGATGGAGGAGAAGAGCGGACTGCGGCCCGGAGCCTGAGCCGACGATGAAGCGTCCCCGGGTCTCCTCGCCGGAGCAGTCCGAGCCAGTGGGTCGAGGGTCCCCTGCCCCCACGCCGTATGGGTCATCGGTGTGGACAGCAGCGCGGGAGGAACCTCAGGCTGCAGATGACATCTTGCCAGCTGCGGATCCCGATGCAGCTGAGTTGGAGCCTGCTGACAAGAGTCTCCGCCCTGAACCTGGATCATCGAAGTCCTGGGTGGCAACAGAACCCGAGTGCAGGCAAGTGCTCCCTCTTGTGTCTCTGTCCCCTGTGTTGGAGCATTTTTGCGTGCCTCTCAGGGAGGCGAGTGAGGAGCAGCCGTCTGCTGCGCCCGAGCTCGTCTCGCTGGGTTCTGTTGCTACCTGTGATTCTGATCCCGGTTTTTTCCCTGTTTGTGAGCCTTGTTGCAGTGTCGCCGGCGAGGAACCAGTCGGAGTCACTGGGTTGGAGGTCCCAGGTTCGGGGGTGGAGATCGTCAGCGGAGCTGCACCGACCCAGTCGGGGTCCGTCGTGGAGGCTGCTGTGGCCCAATCGGGGTCTGACGTGGGTGCACCAGAGGCCCAATCGGGGTCCACCGCGGGTGCGGTTCTGGCCCAATCGGGGTCCAACGTGAGTGCACCGGAGGCCCAATCGGGGTCCACCACAGGTGCGGTTCTGGCCCAATCGGGGCCCGACGTGGGTGCAGCTGGGACCCAATTGGGGTCCAGCGGAGGTGCAGCGCCAGCGTGGTCCGCGGACGGGGGAGGAGCTGCAGACCTTTCGCCGTCGGACAGATTACGGGCTCATCCGTGCCATCTTTCCCCTCTGCTGAGTCACCGCCCCTGTGCATCATCGCCGGGGGCCGTGGGGGTTCCTGTTCGCTTGCCCCGGCTCTCCCGAGTTTTGTCCTCGTCAGGGAAGCCGCCGCGGGCTGTTTTTCCCCGGGACTGGTGGCTGAGGGACACGGGTCGGCCGCCTGAGGAACTGTTTCGCCGGTTCAGCGCCTCGGGTCAGCCACCTTACGTGTTGTGTGTGTCTTCGGGCAACCTGGTTCGACCACCAGAGAAGTGGACATGCTGGGCATTGGACTGTGGTGAGCCACCTGGTCATGTTCCGCCTCCTATGGCCACCCGCCGGCTGTTGGACGCGGGGAGACCACCTGAACTGTTCCTGTGGCGCTTGGTCTCCGCCGGTCGGCATAAACTCTCGGGTGGGTAGTGGTTTTTCTGGTGTTGATCTGTCGCAGTGATTTGGGGGGGGTTTTCCTTGCTGTCCTGTGTATTTTGTGTTATGGTTATGTCTTGCAGTTGCCCTAGTTTGCATTGTGGGTAGTCAGGTATGAGCCAGTAAGTGCTCTGTTTTCTGTATTTGGGTTTTTGAAGACTCTCATGAGAATTCACAAAGGGGGGAAGTTATTTTCTTGTGTAACATGTGGGCCAAGATTTAATTTTCTCGTGCTGTCCTGTGTTTTTTGTAACTTATTTGGGGATCCTTGGCAAATGGTATGTTCTACTGTTGCCTTATTTTCCTCTGTGTATTTTGTCTGAATTTGAATATTCGGTATTTTGTCATAGTCTTGTGTTTAGTGTTTCTGACCCAGTAGTTCTCTCTCTCTTTTTTTTTTTCTCCATGTGCATCTTTTTGATTTAATCTGAGTAGTTATTCTTGTCATTGTCCTCTATGTAGTTATTCTTGTCACTGTTTTGTTTCTGGGTTTGGTCTCTCTCCCTCCGCACCTACCCCCAGCCACCCACCCTGGGGGGGGGGGGGTCCTTGGGGCGTTCTAAGCCCGCCCTCGGAGGGAGGGTACTGTTACGACCCGAGCGCTGGGTTCTGTCCGCGTTCGGACTAAGCACAACTCACTGCCGGCCTTGACAGCTGTGGGTTGTATTCTGGCCTCACCGGGCTCTTATTGTGAAGGCACTCGGTGGGGCTTCCGCCTGTCAAGGCTGGTCAGCTGTTTGTCATTACTGCTCATTAGTGTTCGCCTTTATAAAGCGGGCACTAGCGGCAGTAAGATCGCAGGAGTATTGTCAACTATCCTCGTCAGAGCGTCGTTTGACCTTCATGTCAGGTTTGTGTTTCATGCCATGTCACAGTTTAGCTCGTAGTGGCTGGAATTAGCCCTGTGAGCCCTTGTATTGATTTATGTGTGTTTTTGCCCTGAGCGGCTCACAGTCTTGTCTTGTCACGTTGTGTTAATAAATCACCATCATCGCAAAACTCACTGGTGGACTCTTGGCGTCTTATGGTGATCCGCGAGGGTCACCGCATGACAAAGATTAGATTTATAGACACTTAGCCTGTCTCCGGAGATGCCACAAGGACGTCTCCCTCTTTGTTTATCTATCCTTAGAGCTATAAAAATACTAGGCTCGGAATGTATGGTCAGAAGAGGTGCATGAATGACTCTGTGGACGGTTGAATGTACTTTTTCTCCTGGCCAGAAAAATAAATGGCTCATAACTCAGAATCCACCTATTAAATTTTTGATGCAGACTCTTTTAATTCAATTTTATTCTATCAGCAGAACAACCAAAATCAGGCTAGTCTCCACCTTGATCTTCCCAATTGCAACATATGCCTGTGAGACCCGGTCTAGAAGAAGAAGAAGATGCCAACTTCATTGTCATTCAATCCATACAGCCAATCATGTACAGTAGAACGAAACTACATTTCTCCCATCTACAATGTTAATCACATCTAGAATCAGAGGGACCGCTGCCATGCAAGGTGCCACGACAACTTTTCCATCCCCCATTCTATTATGCTGAGCACCAAGCTAGAAGGTGGGAAGTACCATTTCTTTATATGGTCTTTCGGTATGACCTGGCCGGGGCTTGAACCCACAACCTCCCAGCTGTGGGGTGAATGCTCTACCACTAGGCCACCACTCTGGTGCTGTAAATGTGTTATAAATACTACAGATCGAAGGAGGATTGAAGCATTTGAAATGTGGTGTTGGAGAAAGCTTCTGTGCATTCCTTGGACAGCCAAAAGAACCAATGAGAGTGTTCTTTGTGAAATTGATGAAGAGATCAATCTCTTCAATGGAATATCAAAACAAAAACTGCAAAATTTTGGACACATTGCCAGATGGGAAGGAGAAAATCTGGAGAAACTAATTATGTTTGGTATAGTTGAAGGGAAACGGAGCAGAGGGAAACAGAAACTACAGTGGACAGATGGAACTGTATCACTCTCCAAGAAGTCTATCTACACCTGTTACAACATGGCTCAAAACCGACATTACTAGAGAAACTTTATCATTGAGGTCACGAATGCTCAGACATGAGTAGAACGACAATGACAAGATTTCACTTCACGATTTTGCTAAACCAACTCCTGCACACGTACCTTCATTTCTGTTCTTGTGAAGCCTTTGTTACTGAGCTGTGACAGACACAGGCTTAATGCTGTTGCGCCTTGTCAAAAATTAAACTAGACCATCAATGACGGAGTAGCTGATTCCGTTCTGATGAAAAGCACTCAGAGTGCTCTGAACTCCCAGCCTTTGACCTTGAGCATGACCTGGATGCAGACCCACTTAAGGATCATTTTGAGTGAGTTTGGTAACCATCGGGAAAAATGCCTTGGAGGAGTTGCCATTCCTGTGAAAGGCGGATGGATGGAACATTTTGAACATGTTCAAAATTCCAGCGACATGAGAGCGAGGCCCTGAGACTCACATGAGGAAAAGGAGAACCTCTGTGAACGTTTCAAGATATTTTGTAAACTCCCTTACAAATGCCTTTCACAATTTGATGCAACACTCGCAGCCCAGTGAGATGCATGCTTAAAATGAGAGTTTTATATGACACGGACTTTAAATGGAACATTATCTCTCCATCATTATGTCAAGGTCTACCACCAAAGCACAATTTAAGATAAAGGCAGCATCTGACAAAAAAAAATGTTTTGCACTGACAACTTGGCATACATCCTGAAATGACAAAATGAATCAAAGAGTAATACAATTGCTCTGTAGATTATAACTTTTGTTTCTGCATTACCTGAATAAATGTAGGATTTAGTTTCTTTTAAGTTTAAACTTTGGTGGAAGTCTGTGAACCAGTTTCAGAGTATTCACAGCTAAGCTATAAATCTTCTTTTTTTCTCCTATCAGAATTCCTGTACATTTTAAAGAGGGAAGCTTAACCTGAATGCAATCAATCCATCAGGCCTAAAGGATTTTCTCTCAGGTATTCTGACATGACATGTTTTGAATATGTAATTGCAGTAAAATATTTTAGCATTTTATTAAAAACAATATTTTTGTATGTCTTCAAATAGAAGTAAATGTATAATGTAAAGTTAACAGAAAAAAACATGGCTCTAAAATCATTAAGCTTTTTTTGACCTGTGACATTTGTAGATTTTCTGTTTGTGAATAACTGAGAAAGATGAGCATCCTGAGTGTTTTTTTAGAAGGCAGCTAAATCCTCTTTGGAATGCCCAGTCTTTCAGCAGCCAGGTTTCACTACAGTGACTGACTGATCTCCACAGATCCCTATCAGCCCCTGTGGCCCAACTCATTGCTACAATACACACCAAATTAAATCTTAAGTCTTACCTGCAACCTGAGCCTTAGCAGCAGTCACAGTAGTTGTTCGCTGAAACCAGGTCCAATTTAAAAAGTGCAATTTGTTAAAGCAACATGTGAGTTTGGAAGACATATGAGGGTTGCAGGACAATGCTTTGGTGAAAATTGTAGCCTCATGAGTATGAGGTTCTGGGCTCAAACCTCTGGTCGCCTCGAGCCTCTACCTCTTGTCAAGAAAATATAGATAATTGTGTGTTGCTGGGTTTTTTGGGTTGGTTTTAGAATACATTTATAAAATCAAAAGATTTATCTTCCAAGTGCTTCAAGTCAAATTTATTTATCAGCACATTTAAACACAACATAAACTGACCAAAGTGTTTTCCATTCAAAAATTGCAACACTAAAAAAACAAAGGAACAAAGATTTAAAAACGACTTTAAGAAAGAAAAAATATAACATACAATGTCAAGACTAAAAGAATAAAGAATAAAAATGAGATTTCAGTCAAATTTTTAAAAGTTTCTAATGTGGTGGAGGACTTGGCGTGAAGGGAAGAGTTGTAGCCACAGCAAAAGCCCGGTCACCTATAAGTTTTAATCTGGATGCTGGGACAGCGAGGAGTGACTGCTTGGCAGACTTCAGTGGTTGATTCGGGGTACATAGGGTTAACAGATCACTGAAGCTGCCAACCCAAAGACTTAAAAACAAACAATAAAATATTGAAATCTATTTGAAACCTTACTGGAAGCCACTGTAAATTAACATCACACTCAGGAACTACGTTATGTTTTTTTTTAAAGAAACTTAATGGGTAGGTATAAATCATTTCTTCCGGGAGGTTGGTGCCCGGGACCTGTTGGTTGGGGTTTGTCACCAGGTGTTTGTTTGGGACCTCCTTGGTCTCCCATTCCACTTGCCAAGCTGTCTGGATGGTAAAGTCAGCTGGGGGAGGGTTTTTCCAAATCGGCCGTCTGGATGAAAGTCGGGCAGTGGGTGGGGTGTAGATATCTGCATGGATTGGTAAGTGAGGAGAATCTTTAACTTAACTTTTTGGAGCATCCTTTGAGTTAATGCTGCTCGCCGGATGTGTGGAGGGGCTATGTTTGACAGTACAGTGAGCCAGGGGAGTGGTGTTGAGCAGATTGTTCCAGTTATAGTTCTCATGGTTGTGTTGAGCTGGGTGTCTACGTGGTGTGTGTAAGATGACCTGGACCAGACAGGGGCACAATATTCTGCTACAGAGTATGAAAGGGCCAGTGCTGAGGTGCGCAGGGTGGAGGCTGCCGCCCCCCATTTTGCACCAGCAAGCTTGCAGAGCAGGTTGTTTCGTACCTTCACCTTAGCAGCCGTCCCCTTTAGATGTTCCTTGAAGGATAGGGTCCTATCAAGGGTCACTCCAAGGTAGGTTGGATTCGGGGCATGCTTAAGCTTGAGTCCGCTCAGGTGGATGTTTAGTTATCTGGCAGCTTTTACATTGTGGAGATGGAATACACTGGAGATGGTTTTTGCTGGGCTTGGTTTTAGGCGCCAGATTTTGCAGAACTGGTCCAGTTTGGCAAGATCTTCCGTGCCAAGGAGACTGTCTCCCAAGGAGACAGTGGTCTACACTTAATCGCTTCAGGACTGGACATGGCCCCTGCTTGGCCAGCCTTCACAGATGGGGCAGTAGCCCCAGCCCACTGTGCGCATGTGGAGAGGAGCAAACAATGGAACACATCATAGAGGCTTGCCCTCTCCAAAGACTGGAAGGAGGATTACACACCCTCCATACAGCAAACCAGGAGGCAACTGCTTGGCTTAAGGACTTTGCATTCGCTAAATAAATAAATTTCTTCCAGGACTTCATGATGTCGCAATCACACCAATCCCCATGAATTCTTTGCAACTTGCAACTTTGCCCAATCACCACAGCTTTCCCACAATTTTGGCCAAATGTTGTCATTTTCTACAAATTTCACCAATCAAATTTGTCCTGAGTAGCACTGAAATATGCACGCCATCAGTCTAACCAATCAAATGTGTCCCTGCATGGCACTCTCACGTTCTTACTTCCTTGTTTACATGAAGATGCAGACATATCATAATAGCCTCTCATTAAAATCACAGCTAAAGACCAGCTCAACAGTTTCCGAATGGAATACATAAGGAAAAAAGTTTTAAAAAAATGTGATTATAAAAACTTACCTGCAAGCTATCCAGCGTCTCAGTGCTGACCTTGTATGCCAAAATATCTCAGGAGCCAGTTGCTGCAGTGGGGAGGCTATGGCTAGGGTGCACCGATCCGGGCACCCGCCTGGGACAACCCCGAGACTGTGAGCCTCTGGTCTCAACCTGGAGGCTCACCCTCAAGGATCCCATCCTCCCTATAGGACTCAAACTCTTTTGAAAGCAAAAATTGCTTGTGGGTTTAATTTTCAAGCATCTGATGAGACAGGTGGGTGTCAAGACATGAAAACATATACAACAGGCACAAAAAAAAAAAAGAATATTTGTAGTGTTTCAAAATAAAACACAGACTTTGACAGTTAATACAGAGGAACAGATTAAATTATAAATCTGTTCTCTGTAGCCCGGTATCAAATGATCCACTGACAGTCCAGTGGTTGGGGAACACTGCTCTAACATGCATTCTAGCTGCTCTAATGACTAATTATTTTTTCATCTTTTTACCTCCGCCAGGCCGCAGGCCGCAGGAGGTTATGTTTTTGCCAGCGTTTGTCTGTCTGTCTGTTTGTCTGTCTGTCTGTTGGTTAGCAAGATAACTCAAAAAGTTTTGGACGGATTTCCATGAAACTTTCAGGCGTTGTTGGAAATGGTACAAGGAAGAACTGATTAAATTTTGGGGATGATCCGGATCACCGTCTGGATACAGGAATTTTTTAAAGGATTCTTTAACATTGTGAGATACGGCCATTTTCAACATGTGTGCAGGCGCAATGGAGGGCGCTGGTCGTCGTGTCTGACGAACACGAACTCCGCGTTCTTCAAAGTTTTAGGCACAAAAGCACGCGGAAAACAGTGGTGGGCCAGGCCCGGCAGTGTGCCTGTGTTTGCGCTACGCTGCAAAAGCTGAGACGGGCAGCTGTCCGACGCGGGATTATTTGGCAGAAATTCCCCGGGCAGCCATAGGGGCTGCGCAAAAACAAGCTCTCTGCCGGGGAAGCTTCCAAATCCTCTTTTGCCGCGGAGCGCAACCCCAATATAAAACCCACGGTAACCTGTCTACCCAATTTGCATCCGTCAGTGAAGCCCTGAGTGCTGCTTTCAGTGATCTATGAAAACGCTCGCATAACCCATTGGCCTGTGGGTTGTACGCGGTTGTGCGATGAATTGCAACGCCCGCAGCCTGGGAGTTTGGAGATGGAGGAGATGGACACAACAGCAACACTTGAGTTTATTACCTCCGCCAAGGAGGTAGTGCTTTTACTACTGAACCACTAATCCTATCATTGTGAATCCAATTGCTAGTCATATGTTTTCATGGTCAAGGAATCTGAAAACATACACACAAACACTGTATGGGGGGAACTGTGGCGCTTGGCGGAGGTCTGCGCTCTCCGAGTGCTTTTCTAGTTTACTTAAGTTATTATCAAGAGTACAATGTTGGTCATTTTTATGACAAATTTATTGAGCACTTAATTCTCACGTACTTATATAAAATTCTATATTTGCTGTTGTTTCACAAAAGTTTTCTTTATATTAGAAGTTTCTGCTTAATTTACAAATAAATCCCTATTTACTAGGATTTTTTTTTGGCAATCCTGTGATTTTCTTGTGGTGTTACACTGAATAGCATTTTAAAGCAACGACTTTAAAATTTGCAATTCCTCCCAAAACTTTCAGAGCAAAAAAAAAAAAAACTCTAAAAACATCAGAAACTCTTTTGAAAAGCTGCCGCAAAGTTGGGCTTTTTGAGCCACAACAATTGTAACAACAGCCTACAAAATCCTGGAGGGACTGATAAATCACATCAATAGATGTAAAGTGGAATGTCAGCTTTTCTTTTCCTCAAACAGATGGTTCCCAATAGAAAAAGGTCAAAGGTGATGGCAAAGGCCACATAAACTTGGCCAAAGCAGAAGCTGCCAGTGAAAAAAGCAGGTGACTTCAGGGCATGTGACGGTGGGACAGAATGATTTGTTTTCAATGTTCTGTTTGTTTTAACCCTCTCTTTAAGAGCAAAAATTTGCTGATGACCCCCAGTAAAAAACGAGTAGTGCAGTTCAAACCGCTGTCTCTGTGATGAAAGCAAGTCTGCACCACAAGATTTTTAAATTTGAATGTATGCTGAGTTCATCCTATACAGACTTTTTAAGTAATTAGTGGACCTTGTGTATTGAGCAAGTATTATTTCCTTCTTTCACAAAACTAACTTATAAGTGAAACTTGTGACACTTTTGTGAAAGAAGGAAATAATACTATAATACTTATCTAGGTAGTGCAGTCACCAGTAACAACCCATTTGATACTGAAATTGAGCGAAGGATACAGTCAGCGACAAAAGCTTTTTGGAGCTTTCCATAAATGACTGTGGTTTTGTCATGACATCAAACTTCAGACCAAGATAAAAGTCTACAACACAGCTGTGCTGCCATCCTTGCTGTAATCTACAGAAACAATGATTCTATACAGACAGCATATTAAAAAGCTGACAAGAACCCAACTGCGACATTTAAGAACAATCATGCACATCAGATGACAGGACAAGATTCCTGATGTGGAGGTGCTAAAGCAAGCAAAGGCAGTGAGTACTGAAGCATTGACAGGCCACATCAGACGAATGCCACAGGAAAGACTGCCCAAAGCAATCTTCTATGGAGAGCTGTCCTCTGGTAGGTGTAAAAAAGGTGGCCAGAAGCTGAGATACAAAGACATGCTGATGTATCATATGAAAAACAGCAATATTGATCGCAAAACTTGGGAAGAACAAGCAGAGTCAAGATATGCCTGGCACAGCATAGTCAAGAGACCATCACTGTAATAGAGAACAAGTGCATGCGAGACTATCAGGCTGCACATGAGAGAAGACACACCACCCTGACCCAGTCTGTCTTTCAGTGCAGACGGTGCAGGAGGCCTTGCTGCTCCAAAGCTGGCCTAGTTGCACATGAGCGTGCATGCACACTGTGATTACACCATTCAGTCAACATTGAAACCAATGGACTGTCAATGACAATGATTTCCTTCTTTCTACTGTTACACTAAAAGGTGTACATCTTTTCCCAAAAGACTTAATGAGCATCAAACTTTCATATAGATTATCAAGTTTTGTTATGTCTTGTTATGTTTTCTTTTTAATTTAACATGCAAAAATGCAGTGGCGGACCATGCACTTTACAACTAGGCCTTCAGTAGTAAGCTACCCAATTTAGGTGCCATTCATACCAAGCACCATAAATATAGCCTATACTGTATAATAGGGCCGTCCACACAAAGCATGTTAAAGATAACTTTACTATAAAATTATAGTTTGAAGAATGCTGAAGCACGCTGATATATGGCGTTGTTCGCCGAGCTCCTCTGAAAATCAGCATGCTGAAAATTTTCAACATATCCAGCATATGGCTGATATGAACCGCATTCACGGAGCAAAGGTTGCAGGGAAGTCATGTGTTCGTTCACACACGTTACTTGTCAGCGACTCATAGTTACTCAAAAGTCAAAGTACGCCGAGATTAATGTCTAGCGTACCCAAAAATTATTTCTAACATGAGTAACGCTCTTTGAACATACGTGTAACTTACTGAACGGGTTTCTAACTTATAGCTACTCTAAAATGGCATAGTTGCAGCATTGGTTCACAGGAAAAACCCGTACAGAGCTCTGCTGCTGCCTGCAGCGCACACTGTACACACACACACACACACACAAAGAGCGCTAAGTACACATATTTGTTCGTATAACGGGACCTGTCGGGGATGTATCTGAGCACTTTCAAGCTACAGGATTTAAGATCCAAATCGCTGTTTAGCTCTCCCCTATGTTCTTTCCATTTTTTTTTTTTTTTGTTACTTATTTGTACCCGTAGGTAGATTTGGTTTGCAGTCTGGTGACAAGCCACCGGCTGCTGGTCGCTGCGTGCGCGAGCGCCCTAAACCTACATGTTTTTGGTGTGCGGGAGGAAACCGGAGAAATCCCGGAGTAAACCCGCGCAACACGGGGAGAACATGCAAACTCCACACAGCTCACTGTTGGTCGGGGGCTGGGATCGAACCCACGATCTCATGATCCCCGCGATCCCCCGGCCGAGGGTAAAACTGTGCTGCCACAGTGCTAAACCACTGCGCCACTGCGTTTGACTGAAGTCTGTACCATCAGCTGTCCAGTGTTGTTCTGATAGATATGCCAAAATGTCAGAACACTGGAGGAGGAGGATCCAATCAGCTGATCGCCTGAAGCGCAGAGCACAGCTCTGGCTTGGCTGCACCTCCCAGCAAAAGCACACTCCATGCATTATCTTGGGTTTTTTTTCACTTTATTGAAAATAATCCTTTTTTATTGCCATCAGTTCACGTGCCTTTGAGCCAGGTTGTGACAACTGTCATCTGACAGGCGTGACTGACCTGACAGATTTGACAGCTCTGCCAGGTTAGTCACTCCCCCTGCCGTGGTCTTTGAAGGAGAGAAGCATCTCAGCTGAACAGAGATGATCTCTCTCACACCTAGGATTCATGGATCGGGAGGCAACGGCAGTTTAGCGTGACTGTGCTATGCATAAGTTGGACTATTGTTGCACATAAGTTGTGAATGTCAGCAACACGCTAAGCATTAGTTGGTTTAAGTTACTTATAAGCAGTGTTGGGAGTAACGCATTACAAAGTAACGCATTACTGTAATGCCACTACTTCTGCAGTAACGTGCTGTGTAACGAAATTACTGTTTAAAAATTCAGTAATGCATTACGGTTACTGAAATTTGATCAGATACGTTACTCGTTTTATCAATATGGATAGATATGTTTAGTGCAAATAAATTGACCCTACCATAGATGGGGCAGCTGTCAGTCTCCTCCGCAGGTCGGTTTCCTGTCCTGCCCCAGTTCACATTGCAGCCCGGTAGGAAGAAATGCCGTGGCGTTGCTGACTTCTCATGTTGATCCCTGATTGCCTGTTGTCCAAGCGGTGAGTAGCCTCCAACATCTCCTACCTCTGTGGTTAAATATGAGTATTTTTTGAGCAAGAAGCTCGCATTTTCCCCCTCATGGATCGTCACCTTATCGTGGTGGGGGGGTTTGCGTGCCCCAGTGATCCCAGGAGCTATGTTGTCCGGGGCAATTTGCCTCTGATAGGGTCACCCAAGACAAACTGGTCCTGGGTGAAGAGCCAGACTAAGAACGATCCAACAGACTCTCATGATAAATTGTATATCAAGGATTCAGTGTACCCCGCCCGGTATGGCGTTACCGGGGCCCCACCCTGGAGCCAGACCTGGGGGAGGGGCTCGAAGGCTAGCGTCTGGTGGCCGGGTTTCCACCCATGGGACCCGACCGAGCTCAGCCCGAAGGAGTTATATGGGTCAGCCCTCCAGTGGGCTCACCACCTGCAGGAGGGATCATGGGGGTCCGGTGCTATGTGGATTAGGTAGCGGCCAAAGGCGGAGACCTTGGCGGACTGATCCCAAGCTTTCTAAACTGGCTTTTGGTACATGGAATGTCACCTCTCTGGTGGGGAAGGAGCCTGAGCTGGTGCATGAGGTTGAGAGATACCGGCTAGATATAGTCGGCCTCACCTCAACACACAGCTCTGGTTCCGGAACCAGTCTCCTGGAGAGAGGCTGGAGCTTGGCCTTTTCTGGAGTTGCCCCAGGCGAGAGGCGATGAGCAGGGGTGGGTATTCTTGTATCCCCCCACCTTGCTGCCTCTATATTGGAGTTTTCCCCGGTGGACGAAAGGGTTGCTTCCCTGCGCCTTCGGGTTGGGAAACGGGTCCTGACCATCATTTGTGCCTATGCACCAAATGATGTTTCAGAGTACCCACCCTTTTTGGAGTCTGTGACTGGGGTGCTGGAGGGTGCTCCTCTTGGAGACTCCATTGTCCTACTGGGGGACTTCAATGCGCACGTGGGCAACGACAGTGAAACCTGGAGGGGGGTAATTGGGAGGAACCGCCTGCCCGATCTGAACCCGAGTGGTGTTCAGTTATTGGACTTCTGTGCTAACCACAGTCTGTCCATAACGAACACCATGTTCAAGCATAAGGGTGTCCATATGTGCACCTGGCACCAGGACACCCTAGGTCACAGGTCGATGATCGATTTTGTTACCGTGTCATCAGACCTGCGACCGTATGTCTTGGACACCCGAGTAAAGAGAGGTGCAGAGCTGTCAACTGATCACCACCTGGTGGTAAGTTGGATCCGATGGCAGGGGAGGAAGCCATTCAGACCTGGTAGACCCAAACATATAGTGAGGGTGTGCTGGGAGCGTCTGGCTGAGGCCCCTGTCCGGGAGGTCTTCAACTCCCACCTCCGGAAGAACTTCAACCACATTCCGAAGGAGTCTGGAGACATGGAGTCTGAATGGGCCATGTTCTCCACCTCTGTTGTTGAAGCGGCGGCCCAGAGCTGCGGCCGCAAGGTGGTCGGTGCATCTCGTGGTGGCAACCCCCGAACCAAGTGGTGGACACCAGTGGTGAGGGGGACCATTAAGCTGAAGAAGGAGTCCTATCAAGCTTGGTTGGCTTGTGGGACTCCCAAAGCAGCCGAGATGTACTGGCAGGCCAAACGGAGTGCAGCTCAGGTGGTTGCTGAAGCAAAAACCCGGGTATGGGAGGAGTTTGGTGAGGCCATGGAACAAGACTTTCGGTCGGCCTCGAAGAGATTCTGGCAAACTGTCCGGCGGCTCAGGAGGGGAAAGCAGCTCCCCGTCCACACTGTGTATGGTGCGGATGGGACAATGTTGACTTCGACTGGGGATATCGTCTGGCGGTGGAAGGAATACTTTGAGGATCTCCTCAATCCCACTGATACGCCTTCCACAGAGGAAGCAGGGTTTGGGGACGAGGGGGATGACTCGCCTATCACAGGGGCTGAGGTCGCCAAGGTGATTAAAAATCTCCTTGGTGGCCGGGCCCCGGGGGTGGACGAGATTCGCCCCGAGTACCTCAAGGCCCTGGATGTTGTTGGGCTGTCATGGTTGACACGCCTCTGCAACATTGCGTGGAGGTCGGGGGCAATGCCTTTGGCATGGCAAACCGGGGTGGTGGTTCCTCTCTTCAAAAAAGGGGACCGGAGGGTGTGCTCCAACTTTAGAGGGATCACACTCCTCAGCCTCCCTGGGAAGGTCTATGCCAAGGTACTGGAGAGGAGAGTCCGGCCGTTGGTCGAACCTTGGATTCAGGAGGAGCAATGTAGTTTTTGTCCTGGCCGTCGTACATCGGACCAGCTCTTTACCCTCTCGAGAATCCTTGAGGGTTCGTGAGAGATTGCCCAACCAGTTTACATGTGTTTTGTGGACTTGGAGAAGGCATTTGGCCGCGTCCCTCGTGGATTTTTGTGGGGGGTGCTTCGGGAGTATGGGGTATCGGGCTTGTTGTTACGAGCTATTCATTCTCTGTATGACCGTTGTGACAGTTTGGTTCATATTGCCAACACTCGGTCGGAGTCATTCCCAGTGAGAGTTGGACTCCGCCAGGGCTGCCCTTTGTCACCGATCCTGTTCATAATTTTTATGGACAGGATTTCTAGGCGCAGCCAGGGAATGGAGGGTGTCATGCTTGGTGACCACAGGATCTCATCTCTGTTGTTTGCAGATGATGTTGTCCTGTTGGCTTCATCCAGCAATGACCTACAGCTCTTGCTGGGACGGTTTTCCGCTGAGTGTGAAGCGGCTGGGATGAGAATCAGCACCTCAAAGTCCGAGTCCATGGTCCTCAGCAGGAAAAAGGTGGATTGTCCTCTCTGGGTTGGGGACAGGCTCCTGCCCCAAGTGGAGGAATTTAAGTATCTTGGGGTCTTGTTCACGAGTGAGGGGAAAATGGAGCGAGAGATCGACAGACGGATTGGAGCAGCATCTGCAGTGATGCGGACGTTGTACCAGTCTGTTGTGGTGAAGAGGGAGCTTAGTTCTAAGCCAAAGCTGTCAATTTACCAGTCAATCTACGTTCCTACTCTCACCTATGGTCACGAGCTTTGGGTAATGACCAAAAGAACGAGATCGTGGATACAAGCGGCTGAAATGAGCTTTCTCCGTAGGATTGCTGGACTCACCCTCAGAGATAGGGTGAGAAGCTCAGTCATCTGGGAGAGGCTCAGAGTAGAACCGCTGCTCCTCCACATTGAAAGGAGTCATTTGAGGTGGTATGGGCATCTGATTAGGATGCCTCCTGGACGCCTCCCACTTGAGGTGTTTCAGGCACGTCCCACTGGGAGGAGACCCCGGGGCAGACCCGGGACTCGGTGGAGAGACTATGTCTCCCAGCTGGTCTGGGAACGCCTTGGTATCCTCTCTGAAGAGCTGGAGCAGGTGGCGGGGGAGAGGGAAGTCTGGGCTTCTCTGCTTGAACTGCTGCTTCCGCGACCCGGACCTCCGGAAAAGCAGTAGAAGATGGATGGATGGATGGATGGAAGCTCGCATTTAATATCCGCATTAAATGCATTTAAAGTTTTCTTACGCACAGAGAAAAAGTGACTGAGATTTGTTGCAATAAAAAACAGCTTCTTCAAAGTGGTGAACTTTCATTTATATCTAACTAACTAACTAACTAACCTGCACTTATATAGCGCTTTTCTAGTCACAAAGACCACTCAAAGCGCTTTCATTAATACTAACCCTCTATTCTAAGGGCCTATAGGAAACAGATATCTAGGGACAATTTAGAACAGCCAATTAACCTAACATGCATGTCTTTGGCATGTGGGAGGAAACCGGAGAAATCCCGGAGTAAACCCACGCAACACGGGGAGAACATGCAAACTCCACACAGATCACTGTTGGTCGGGGGCTGGGATCGAACCCACGATCCCACGATCCCCACAATCCCCCGGCCAAGGGTAAACTGTGCTGCCGCAGTGCTAACCACTGTGCCACCGTGCAGCCGTGCTTTCTGTTTTATTTTATTAATTTACATGCTGTTGTGATATACAACAATTTCATGGAAGTAAATCCTCTAAATATGCGTTTTTAATGGGCTGGTCTAGGGGTGTCAAACATATAGCTCATGGGCCAAAAACGGCCCACCAGGGGGTCCAAAATCTCTCTGTGAATTTACAGCTTTAATTCTAGTAAATTTCTGGCTTTCTACTGATTACAATAGTTTATGTAAATCTGAGACTGTCATAAGTTGCCACTCGGAGAAGAGAGAAAGATCCTGATGCTGAACTGTAGTTTATTGTATTTATTAACAAAAAGTACAAAGTCCGAAATAGTGCACCAACACAAAAATCCAAACAAATAATAAGACAAACTTACACATGGAAGAATTGGAATAAACTCACCAGAAGGGGAAGGGTTCTGGTGGAGAAGAGAATGTGTAACTTCAGACTCCAGCAAGGAGAAATGAAAATAACAGCCCTTAAATAAGGTCAGAAACAAATGATACAAGTGATGGCAGGTGTGGGTCACTTGAGCGGGCATGAGGTAACAAAGATTACAATTTGGACCAGCTGGGAGCAATGAGAGGGGAGGGAACGGGCTGACAACTGACAGACACCGCCCATCACGGAGCAAAAACCCGGAAGCACCACTGACAGCTGTCAACCCAGAGGGAGAACACAACAGGGAGATAAAAAGAATTAAATATCAACAAATACAGACTGAGAAATAAATACAAACTAATACAAAATAAGAGTGTAACAAAGCTATGACATAAACAGGAAAATAAGAAACAGTATGAGAAATACAAAAACTAAAAGACACAAAATACAACAAAGATACAAATATAGAGAAAAAGCCATGAGACTGAGCATGGTGGAAACCTCCAGTGCTCAGCTCATTACAGAACCCCCCTCTCAAGGGGTGGATATCAGACACCCTGGGAACTCAAAAAATAAACCACCAACCCCCCCCCCCCCCAAAAAAAGGTATAACAATAAACCAACCCAGTTGGGTGGTGGAGGGATCAGGCCAGGAGGGAACAAAACAAAACCCCGCTCAGGACCCACACCAGGCAAAACCCCAACCACCTAAGCCCCCTGGACCAATGAGCTGGACAGTTCAGGTGAGCGGCTTAAGTTCCAGGCCTGACAGACGGCAAGGTGGTTAGAGTCGGGAGACCTGCCAGAGAATATGAGCCACCCAACCCAACAGCGCAGTTTGTCAGGCGGTCGGCCAGAGTATTTTAGCCACCTAAACAGCAGGAGGGGCCCAGGATGCGGCCGCCCCACGGGGAAGAACAATGAGGAAAAGGACACTGGAGTTGAGGGAACCACAACGGCCTCGGGCAGAGGAGAGGGACCCACGACGGCCTTGAGCGGAGGAGGGGTAACCACGACAGCGTCCAGCAGAGGAGGGGTAACCACGACAGCGTCCGGCAGAGGAGGGGGAACAACGACGGTGTCTGGCAGAGGAGGAGGAACCACAATGGCATCTGGCAGAGGAGAGGGAACCGCGACAGCGTCAGGCAGAGGAGGGGGAACCACGACGCCCTTGGACTGGCCTGTAGCACCCTCAGTGGTCCCGGTCCGGGACATCGCAACACCCACGGTGGCTCCAGCCTGGAGCTGAGCTGCACCCACAGTGGTTCTAGGCTGGAGCGAGGTTATACCCGCGGTGGCTCCAGGCTGGAGCAGAGCTGCACCCGTGGTGGTCCCGGACTGGGACATAGCAGCACCCGTGGTGGCTCCGGGCTGAAGCAAAGCTGCACCCACGGTGGGCCCGGACTGGGCTAAAGCCACACCCATGGTGGAACCGGACTGGGCCAGAGCTGCACCCTCGGTGGACCCGGACTGGACCAGAGCTGCACCTACGGTGGCCCCCGGGCTGGAGCGTAACGCCCACGGCAGGCCCACACTGGAGCGCAGCACCCAAGTTGGTTTCAGGCTGGGGTGCAGCACCCACAACGATCCCCAACTGGGACACAGCACCCATGGAGACCCGGACTGAGGAGGAGCTGCACCCTCGGAAGTCCCGGGCTGGGACGGAGCACCCGCGATGACCTCATCTGACGGGGAAGCAGCACCCTCGAAGGCCCCGGGCTGGGACGGAGCACCCGCAAAGACTTCATCCAGAGGGGGAGCAGCACCCACGTGATGACCTCAGCTGATGGGGGGGTGCACTCACTGCAGTCTCGGGCGGCAAGGCTGGACCCACGGAGACCTCTGGCAAAGTTGGAACATCCTCGGTGACCCTGGGGAAAGACTCCGACAGGAGAGGCAAAGAAACAGGGTCAGGGTCATTGGCGGCAGTGGAGCCCAGCAAGGTGAGCTCAGGTGCAGCTGACGGCTGCTCTTGGCTCTCCCCACCAAGAGCCAGACAAGACCTCTCCAACACAGAAACACTGAAAACAAAGGAGAGCACTTGCCTGAGCTCAAGCTCTACCGCCATCCAGGACTCTGTTGATCCAGACGACGACTCTTCGGGCTCTGCCCTCTGGAGGTCCAGCTCAGACTCTGCTGTGGCAGCCACAACAGCAGGCATGGTGGTCGATGCAGTCCCGAGACCCCCCAGCGAAGTGGCCCACGCAGGTGGCTCGCCCGGCGTGAACACAGGTCGGCTTCCTGCTAGTGCTCAATCCTGTTCTGTTGAGGCCAGGGGACGCTCCATCGTCGGCACAGGCTTCAGTTGGGTCACAACGCTCTCCCTCCATCCAGACTGTGGCTGCAGGGATGGGACCAGGTCCTCCAGAGCCACAGGCTCCTCCATCGTCCAGCGGCTCAATCCTGGGGCAGGCGGACACTCAGGGAGAAAAGGAGGAGACACGGAGAGAGCAGGTGAACAGTCTAAAGCTGCAACAGGCGGTGAGAACTCAGAGGACTGCCTAGTCTGAGCTTCACCACCGGGAATCAGGCAAGATAATTCATGTTTGGGTGAATCAGAGTGAAAAAATACTTGCCTGAGTTCCTGGGATGCGATGTCTTCTGCTGCAGCTGGTTGGAAATCAGCCCTCTCTGTGACTTCAAAGTTGTAGGCCCCTCAGAGGAATGTGGAGGAGCCGCCCCTGCAGTCACAGTGATGGGCGGAGCCGGAGAGGAAATAGCCAGACCCTCAGCAGCGGGAGGAGACGTTGAGGAGACAGGAGTTGCAGCAGCAAAGGGGGATGAGTGGGCTGACGGGACAGCCAGTGAGGAGAAAGATGAGGAAAAAACTGCTGCGGGAGTTGTCTGGCTCAACGTGGGAGAAGCTGCCAACTGAGAGGTGGAGGTGTTCTTCCAGCAGGATTTTCCTGGATAGCAGCGTTCTGGAGCAGGTAGACCGGGGGCAGGAACGGGTGCCAGAGACTGGTGAGGAGCCAATACTACAGAGGCCCGGAAACGCCTCCCCATCAGTGTGAGTCCAGGTTTCCTCAGGGAATTCCTCACCATCTCACTGTTCTTACATTGCAGAGCCGCCATCAGAGAAATCATCTCCACCCCCTCAGCACGCTCCTTGAGCTGAGGGCAGCTGCCTCCGCGAGACCCAGGTACCACAATGTGTATTTCGAGATAGGACCAATGTGAGCTGCGGAGATGAGCCCGTCCATCTCCATAAGGGTTTTGCAGCACTCCCACCCCAGGCTCATCGGGTAGCTGCTCCCACCTGCAGAGACCGTATGGGCTGGTGACATGTCGACTGCTCTGCAAAAACAGGTGAGTAAAACAAAAAACAAAAACCCAAAAACCACAGTAGCTGGGTCTCTTACTGATCGGAGTCTTCTGACATGAGTTGTCCCTCGGGGCAGAGAGAAAGACCCTGATGCTGAACTGTAATTTGTGGTATTTATTAACAAAAAGTACAAAGTCCGAAATAGTGCACCAACACAAAAATCCAAACAAATAACAAGACAAACTTGCACACGAAAGAATTGGAATAAACTCACCAGAACAGGGGAAGGGTTCTGGTGGAGAAGAGAATGTGTAACTTAAGACTCCGGCAAGGAGAAATGAAAATAATAGCCCTTAAACAGGGTCAGAAACAAATGATACAAGTGATGGCAGGTGTGGGTCACTTGAGCGGGCAGGAGGTAACATAGATTACAATTTGGACCTGGTCCCCCCGTTTTTGCAAAAGCTCGGCGCTTGGATGCAGCTAAACTGACCATAGCCCGCGAGGAGTTCGCCAACCTTGAAAAGTTGGGCATCATTCGGCGTTCGAATAGCCCATGGGCTTCCCCGCTCCACATGGTCCCTAAGGCTGACGGCTCGTGGCGACCTTGCGGTGATTTTCGCAGGTTGAACAATGCCACAGCGCATGACCGCTACCCAATCCCCCATATTCAGGATTTTTGGGTTCATCTGGCGGGGGCGCGCATTTTTTCTAAAATAGACTTAGAAACTTATCATCAAGTCCCAGTACGCGCTGAGGACATTCCCAAAACAGCGGTAATAACTCCGTTCGGACTTTTTGAGTTTTTGTGCATGCCGTTTGGGCTTAAAGGCACCGCGCAAACTTTCCAGCGCATGATGGATGCGGTGTTACGCGATCTCCCTTTTGTGTTTGTCTACCTGGACGACATTTTGGTAGCCAGCACGTCCGAAGAAGAACACGAAAAGCACCTCACGGCAGTTTTCCAGAGGTTGGGGGAGCACGGGTTAATAATCAACCCAGCGAAGTGGCGCAGATTGATTTTTTGGGGCACCGCGTCTCCCCAGAGGGAGCAGTTCCGCTGCCGGACAAAATGCGCGCGGTAGCAGATTTTCCCCAGCCACAAACGGTCAAAGCACTACAAGAATTTTTGGGAATGGTGAATTTTTATAACCGTTTCCTCCCCCGCGCAGCGCAGCTCATGCAACCATTGTATGCCACACTTAAAAAAACAAAAACCCTTAAATGCGATCGAATGGTCCCCGGAGCGGGAGCGCGCATTCTCGGAGGTAAAAAAAGCCCTTGCGGACGCTGCGTTGTTGGCTCACCCAGACCCAACGGCCCGCATAGCGCTCACCACTGATGCGTCAGACGTGGCCATAGGGGCGGTAGTGGAGCAACAGGTTGCCGAGGCTTGGCAGCCGCTGGCCTTTTTCAGCAGGACCTTGTGCGAGGCCGAGTGAAAATACAGCGCGTTCGACAGGGAGTTGTTAGCGCTCCACTTAGCCATTCGTCACTTCCAGTTCTGGCTGGAAGGTCAGCGTTTCACCACGTTTGTCGACCACAAACCGCTCACTTTTGCGATGGCCAAAGTTTCGGAACCATGGTCGGGCCGGAAGCAGAGGCAGCTGGCTGCAATTTCAGAATTTACTACTGATATTCAACACGTAGCGGGTAAACTTAATGTGGTGGCAGACTCCCTCTCTCGCGCCGTAACCGCTCCAGTCCGCGCAGAGGTAGATTATACTACCGCGGCCACAGAGCAAAATAGCAGCGCGGAAGCGTACGCGGCCCCAGTCCACGTGGGGATAGATTACGCAGCCATGGCTGCGGATCAAGGTAGCGACGCGGACGTGTGCGCGCTCCAGTCTGGACCAACAGGGTTAAGGCTGGAGAGCAGGAGGCTGCAAGATGGTACGCCCCCCCAATCTGCGATGTCTCTACAGGACGACTGCGTCCGGTACTGCCGGCCGCGTGGCACCGCCGTGTTTTTGACTCGATTCACTCTCTGGCGCACCCGGGGGTGCGCGCGTCGGTACAAATGGTAGGAGAGAAGTTTGTTTGGCCGAGCCAGCGCAAGCACGTTAAGGAGTGGGCAAGAGCCTGCATGGCTTGCCAGCGGGCCAAAATACACAAACACACAAAAGCCCCCTTAGAGCCGTTTCACATCCCGGCCAAGAGGTTCGATCATGTGCATGTCAACCTCGTAGGCCCCCTACCCTCGTCGCAGGGGTGCACGCATCTTTTGACAATGGTGGCCCGCGCATTTTTAACGGCTTGGGTAGCGCGTTTTGGGGTCCCGTCGGATATTACGTCCGACAGGGGGGCCTCAATTTGTTTCTGAGCTTTGGCCTGGGGATAACAATCCACCGCACTACCGCGTACCACCCCCAGGCTAATGGTTTATGCAAGCGTTTTCATAAGTCATTGAAAGCAGCCCTCAGAGCGTCGCTGGCGGATGCAATTTGGGAAACAGACTACCATGGGTTTTAATAGGGTTGCGTTCTGCACCTAAAGAGGACTTAAAAGCCTCCCCTGCTGAGTTGGTGTTTGCACAACCACTCCGTCTGCCAGGGGAATTTCTTCCCGATAACCCGGCGCCAGAGCGTCCCCTGCTCAGCGGTCACTGGACGACACGGGAGCGGACATGCTTCCGGGCCCCGTTCATCCCACTTTTCCGCGTGTTTTTGTACCTAAATCTTTAAAAAACGCCGAGTTTGTTTTTGTCAGGCACGAGGCTCAGTGCCCAACCCTGCGACTACCTTATGATGGCCCATATAGAGTGCTGGAAACAGGTGATAAGCATTTTTTGCTAGATTTAGGGGACAGGAGGGAAACAATTGCTATAAACAGACTTAAACCTGCTTTTGTGATGGCTGGTGAAACTGTGCAAGTGGCGAGGGCTCCTCGATGCGGCAGACCCCCCAGGGAGCAGGCCCCAGAGCCCTCTCAGGGATTGACTAACAGTTCTCATCCTCAGATAGCAGATTCACTGCAGGATGGCACCACGGGAGCGGCGAAGCCTGCCTACAGCAAGTTCGGAAGAAGGTTGAAGCCCAGACAGCATATGGACTGATGTTGTGATTTTATCATGTTGTCTAGAATATGTTGTATTGTTTCATCTTCGACGTTTGGGGGGGGTTATGCGGCACACATATTTGAGATGCTTAAGCTGCATATGTATATTACTTTTGAGATGCTTAGGCTGCATATGTATATCACTGTTATCTCACGTCTTAGAAGGGACAATAAGTCTGGACCTCCTGGGGATGACAGGAGGGTGTGAAATGTGTCTTTAGAAATGGCTCTGAGAAGACTTCCTGACCACCAGGGTTTAGGTGGAGAAGAGAGGACCTGGGAGTGTGATGTATTGTCTCTGGGGAGTGAATGACAATGTGATTCTGTACTCTGATGTCCCGGGTATAAAATGGGGAGATGTGGGAAGTTAGTTCTCTTTCTGTTTGAGAAGATGTTGGAGACACGTGATTGTTAATAAACCTGAATTGAGAAATAAATTCAGCCTCTTCATTTCACGTTCTCCACACTAACATGCATTACACTATTGGAAGGAGTGCAACCAAAAGAAAAGCTACAAAATGAAGAGAATAGACAACTGGGAAAAATTTAATACATCCTCATGGAACAAATATAAGAATGTAGGTTGTAAATGTAACTCTGATAGTATTTAGGCAAGCAAAGGCTTTGCTGGCCCTGAGGGTCCATCACTGCAAAAATGTAATTTTGACAATATCATAACCTCAGACCAGAAAAAGCCCACACAACCCTAGCGCAGACTGAGAACCACTGTAAGGAGCACCTTCCCCAAACCATGCCCCTACTCTTAAAAATGTATATTAAGTGCCAAAACTGTCATAATGCGTCCCTTTCCCGGGCACAAATAGGACACCACACGCTCACTGTAGGTTGGCACATTTATTAACTAAGGCACAAACAAGAATGCTCATACAAATACAACAAAATGAAGTGCAAGACGATAATAGTGGAACACTAAACACAAACGCTGGAGGATAGTGGGGCTCAACGTCCAGAGGTACGGAAAGTCAGGGAACGTCTGACCAGGAGCGAAACCCAGCTGGAGCACTCCCAAGAGTTGCGGGGCTCAATGGCTGAAAAAACGAGGGGGGGGGCACCAGGACGGAGCACTCCAACTCACCTTGACAGCAGAGTCCTCATCACTCGGCGGTAGTGATCCAGAGGACGGGTTACATAGAAGAAGGAAACGACTACAGCAGAAGTTGTCGTGTCCCTTAATACGATCCCACAATCAGAGACAGGTGTAATTCATGACAAGCAGAATGGACAGCAGCTGTGCAGCCCTGAAGGGATTGACAGCCAGAAGATGCACAGCGCTGTCAAAATAAACAAAACGGAAACCATAAAAATGCAAACACAACAGAACTCAAAACCATCATAATAATCTTATAGATAACAGTAAACAGACAGAAAAACGCTCACTGGGCTGGGAAACTGGGCACGGCTCTAACCCATCTGTGGGGATTTCAATATAGATCTGATGAACTCAAAACAACATAGTTTGACAGAAGAATTTATCAACACAATGTACAGTATGGGCTTACATCCAACAATTACCGGACCTAGCAGAATCACGTCACACAGTGCCACACTAATAGATAACATATTCACAAACATTATGGAAAATAATATCAGGAGTGGGCTTTTATTGAATGATATCAGTGACCACCTGCCGATTTTTGTTGTCTATCATTGTGATTATAGGAAGAAAAAGTATACCAAAAATATTAAATATAAAAGAATAAGAACCGAAGAATCAATGTATTTACTGACAAAGGAATTATTAATACAAGATTGGAAGATAGTTTATGATGAAAGGGATATAAATAAAGCATATGATAAATTTTTACAAATATTTCAATCATTGTACAATAAAAAACTGTCCTATAAAACAATACAGTGACAGACAACAAAAAAAAATATTCCTTGGGTCACCAAGGGGTTAATAAATGCATGTAAAAAGAAGAATACATTATATAAACAATTCATTAAATGCAGAAGCTGAGATCAAATATAAAAGATATAAAAATAAGCTTACCAATATAATGAGGACCTGTAAGAAAGAATATTACAACAGAATATTAGAGGATAACAAAAATAACTTAAGAGGAATATGGCAAGTACTCAATGGGATTATTAGTAATCGACCTAAGAATGCTAATTATCCAGAATATTTTATTGAAAATGGCAATTTGATAAATAATATGGAGGATGTGGTCAGTGGTTTCAATAAATTTTTTGTAAACGTTGGTCCTGAATTAGCAAAATCAATAGTGACAGCAGAAACAAATAACAGTGGCTCTGTAAATGAAATAGAAGATAGAAATCCAAACACAATCTTTTTGGGTGCTGTTACTGAAAAGGAAATTATCGAGACTGTGAGTAAATTTAAGAACAAAAAATCAACGGACTGGAATGAAATTGACATGACAATAATGAAAAAAGTAACTGAAGGAATTGTTAAGCCACTCACCCACATCTGTAACTTGTCATTTCAAACTGGTAAATTTCCAGACAAAATGAAAATAGCAAAAGTAATACCTCTATACAAAACAGGAGACAGTCATTGTTTCACAAATTACAGGCCAGTCTCTTTACTCTCACAATTCTCCAAAATACTTGAAAAAATCTTCACTAAGAGACTGGATGATTTCATTGAAAAACACAACCTCCTTACAGACAGCCAGTATGGTTTTAGAGCAGATAAATCTACATCTTTGGCACTGATCGAACTTATAGAAGAAATTACTAGTTGTATAGATAAAAAAAAAGGTTGCTGTAGGAGTATTTATAGATTTAAAGAAAGCTTTTGACACCATTGACCACAGAATACTACTAAGGAAACTGGAAAGGTATGGGATAAGAGGGGTAGGACTGAGTTGGTTGGAAAGTTATTTAAGTAACAGACAACAATTTGTACAAATTGGTGAGCACAAATCACCCTTCATGGACATCACTTGTGGTGTGCCCCAGGGGTCAGTTTTGGGACCCAAACTCTTTATTTTGTATATAAATGACATATGCCAAGTATCAAAAATTCTGAAATTTATTTTGTTTGCAGATGACACAAATATCCTTTGCACTGGTGAGAATTTGCAGCAGGTTTTAGAGGTGGTCACAACTGAAATGAAAAAGTTAACGCAGTGGTTCAACAAAAATAAATTATCTCTAAATCTAAAAAAAACAAAGATTATGTTGTTTGGAAATTATAAAATAAATCATGAAATAATGGTAACGATAGATGATACCAGAATAGAAACAGTACAGGAAAATAAGTTTCTGGGGGTGACGCTAGACAAAATCTGCTGGAAACCTCACATCAGTCACATCCGGGCCAAGTTAGCAAAATGTATAGGCATACTGGGGAAGACAAGACACATCTTGGACTATAAATCATTGGTCTTACTGTACAATTCACTGTTTCTACCTTATCTTAACTACTGTGTAGAAGTCTGGGGAAACACCTACAAGACCAACCTACAGTCAATATGCACATTACAAAAAAGAGCTATAAGGATAATAAATAATGTAGGATATATAGACCATACCAATTCATTGTTTTTAAAGTCACATGTCACAAAGTTCATCGATTTAGTTAAATTTAAGACAGCACAAGTAATGTACAGGGCAATTAATAATCAACTCCCAACTAATATACAAAAAATATTTAAAAAAAAAGAGACAATGATCATAATTTGAGAGGAGACTTAAATTTTACAAAACCCAAGATACGAACAACCAAGAAAAGTATGTGCATATCTGTCTGTGGGGTGGATTTGTGGAACAGTCTGGAGCCGGAACTGAAACTATGTACAAACAGAATTCAATTCAAAAAGAGGTATAAACATTATTTGCTGAAAGGATATATGTTAGAAGGGTAATATTTATATGTACGATTCACTACGCTCACTCTGGGACATTATGGGACACTATGGAATGGTGGGTGGGACAGCACTGTGTATATCTGTGTTGGTTGAGGCTGGTTTTGATGTATGGACATCAATGTATGTTAGGATGGATGGGTGTTAATGTTGATATGTAAAAAATACAGTAAATTGTTTACTTGGGGTCTTAAAGGTGGTAATGTGGAGATTGTGTGGAAAGGATGAGGCTGAGTTATTTCTCAAGTTCCATTTTATTCACAACACACTCTCCAACATTCAAATACAGAAAGAGGCAGAACCCCCAACATCTGCCAGTCTTATACCCCTGACATCAAAGCACAAAATCCCATTGTCTTTAAATCCCAAACACAATGCATCCCCCCTGCAGTTCCTATCTCTTTCACCCAAGCTTCGGTGGTCAGGAAATCATTCATGTCCATCTCTTTGCATATCAAAAGGCCAACTCTCACATCCTCCTCATAACCCTAGGAGGTCCAGACCTTTTGTTCCTCTTCAGATGTGAAGCCAAAATAAGCACACAGGAATATACATGAGAGCATATGAATAGTCATATACATGTGAGCCCGTGAAACTACATATGTGCACCACATATAACCCCCCCCCAAACGTCTAAGAGGGAACAACCAAACACAGATTGCATGTCATACTAAAATCACCACACATCGGTCCACATGCTGTCTTGGTCTCAACCATCTGCCGTATCTGCTGCAGGCGGGCTTAACCTCTTCCGCGGCATCCTCCTGCTGCGGAGCTGCTGTCTGGGGATTAAAACTGTTAGACAATCTCTGTGGGTGTTCTGGGGAATGCTCCCTAGGGGGTCTACCCCGTCGCAGGGCTCTCGCCAACTGCACAGTTTCGTCAGCCATCACAAAAGCAGGTATGAGTCTGTCTATGCTCCTCTTTCTCCTCTCTCCTCTCTTGCTCCTGTCATCTCCTTTCTGCCCCCCAAATCTAGCAAAAAATGCTTATCACCTGTTTCCAGCACCCTAAATGGTCCATCGTATTCCGGTCGCAGAGCTGTGTGGTGGGCATCATGCCTGACAAAAACAAACTCTGCATTTTTTAAAGCTTTAGGCACAAAAACACATGGAAAACTGTGGTGAACGGGGCCGGGTAGGGCACTCGGGCCCATGCTATTCTGCAAACACTGAGCCGAGGAGAACTCTGGCGCTGGGTTGTCAGGGAGAAATTCTCTGGGCAGCCGAAGTGGCTGTGCGAACACTAGCTCCGCTGGGGAGGCGTCTAAATCCTCTTTAGGTGCCGAACGCAACCCCAATAAAACCCATGGTAGCTTGTCAACCCAATTTGCATCCGTAAGCGACACTCTGAGAGCCGCCTTCAGCGACCTGTGAAAACGTTCGCATAACCCGTTAGCCTGCGGGTGATACGCGGTCGTGCGGTGGATCGTTGCCCCCAGGCTGTGGGCCATCGCTGACCAAAGTTCGGAAACAAATTGTGGGCCTCTGTCAGACGTAATATCCGACGGAACTCCAAAACGCGCTACCCATGCAGTTAAAAAAGCGCGCGCCACCTCCTCGGCTGTAGTTGACGACAGGGGAACCACTTCTAGCCAGCGCGTGGTGCGGTCGACCATTGTCAGAAGATGTGTGCAGCCCTGCGAGGGCGGTAGGGGGCCTACGAGGTCCACGTGGACATGATCAAACCTTTTAGCTGGAATATGAAACGACTCCAAAGGAGCTCTCGTGTGTCTATGCACTTTGAATCCGCCCACTCTCTAACCTGCTTACGCAGGCCCGGCCATACAAATTTCTCCCCCACCATTTTGATCGAAGCGCGCACCCCCGGGTGCGCCAGAGAATGAACCGAGTCGAAAACGCAGCGGCGCCACGAGGCCGGAACCACCGGGCGACCCCGTCCGGTGGTTCATATATATATATATATATATATATATACGTATATATATATATATCGGACATTTGTGGTTTTGTTTGCAGGTGATGGGTGTGGTTTGAGTGTTATTTTTCTACCACCAGGCTGTGCTGTTGTGCAAACGTGTCTTTTGCCAGTAGGGATTACTGGTTGCCTTGGAAACTACAGCCTTTTATTTATTTTTTTTTGCTGTCTGAAAAAACATTTTCTTGGTCCGTGGAATAAAGGTTTTTCGTCGCAGATTAGGAAACATCGCAGATTAGGGGGAGCATACCGTCTTGCAGCACCCTGTCCTCCAGCCTTAACCCTGTTGGTCC
This sequence comes from Pholidichthys leucotaenia, assembly GCA_020510985.1. Taxonomy (NCBI): domain Eukaryota; kingdom Metazoa; phylum Chordata; class Actinopteri; order Cichliformes; family Pholidichthyidae; genus Pholidichthys; species Pholidichthys leucotaenia. The sequence goes on from CM035848.1 coordinate 208,491,528, forward strand.
AGACTGGAGCGCGCGCACGTCCGCGTCGCCACCCTGCCCCGCGGCCATGGCTGCGTAATCTATCCCTACGTGGACCGGGGCCGCGCGCGCTTCCGCATCGCTACCCTGGTCCGCGGCAACAGTTGCAAAATCTACCTTTACGCGGGCTGGAGCAGCCACGGCACGCGAGAGGCAGTCTACCACTACATTAAGTTTGCCCGCTACATGCTGGATATCGGTAGTGAACTCCGAAATTGCGGCCAGCTGTCTCTGCTGCCGGCCCGACCAAGGTTCTGAAATCTTGGCCATCGCAAAAGTCAGCGGCTTGTGGTCAACGAACGCGGTGAAACGGCGCCCCTCCAGCCAAAACTGGAAGTGACGAATAGCCAAATGGAGGGCTAACAACTCCCTGTCGAATGCGCTGTATTTCCGCTCACTATCGCGCAAAGTCCTGCTGAAAAACGCAAGCGGCTGCCAGGCTCCAGCCACATACTGTTCGACAACCGCCCCCTCTGATGCGTCAGTAGTGAGCGCCATGTGGGCTGTTGGGACTGGGTGTGCTAACAACGCAGCGTTTGCCAAGGCTGTTTTGACTTCAGAGAATGCGCGCTCCCGCTCGGGGGACCATTCAATTTTATTTGCGGGTTTTTGTTTTTTAAGCGCAGCGTACAATGGTTGCATGAGTTGCGCCGCGCGGGGAAGGAAACTGTTATAAAAATTCACCATTCCCAAAAAACTCCTGTAACGCTTTGACCGTTTGTGGCTGGGGAAAATTTGCCACCGTGCGCACCTTGTCAGGCAGAGGAACTGCACCTTCGGGAGAGACGCGATGCCCCCAAAAAATCAATCTGCGCCACCCCGAACTGACACTTCGCTGGGTTGATTATTAGCCCGTGTTCTGCCAACCTCCGGAAAACTGCCGTGAGGTGGTTTTCGTGTTCGTCTTCGGACGCACTGGCTACTTGCACATTTAATCAAAAACACACTAACAAAAAGAAACGGGAACAGAGACGTGGTGTGAATCATCAGGCAGAACTTCATTAAGACCGCAGCAAAGACACAGTCTTCCCTACGGCCTTAAAGGGCCTATATCATGCTATTTTAAGCCTTTCAGAGTAAACTATATGCATGTATGTGATAGTATATTACCTTTGGTACACTGGAGAATGAATTTCTTATGAAATATGAGTTATTTTCGCGAGCCCGGAAATAAGATGCCTCGATCTCTGAGGCTCTGCCTCTCCTTCTTGTGGCTGCCGCCCATTTCATGACGTAACCCCTGAGCCAGCTGCTGCAGCGTGTCGCTGGGTTCCGCCCACGAAAACAAGGAAGGCTGAACAAACTCCTAAATCTCTCACAGCCAAAGACACATTTACACCACTTAGAAGACATTGTCTTACGTAAAAAAGCAAACAGTGACATAAGGTCTGACCCAGGGAACACGAACACAGGTTCGAGTGTGATTCAATAATTTTATTGTGAGAAAAGCAGGTGTATGGGTGTGTGTCTGTGGAGTGATATGTGTTGCAGGTGAACAGGATGCGTTGAGGGCGAAGCGAAGCGCCGTACAGCCAGGCAACCCTAAGGGCAGAGCAGAACAGAGATTAGCTGTCGGTGCACACCCAGCGGAATTAATACACAGTCTTGTGCTTACTTGGTAATGTGGCTGGGGTTGGCTTAAGCCGCAGGTCTCCCGCCTGGAAGACAGCATCCTAGGAGAGCGCTCGGCGCGGTGAGGAGAGTGATGGCGAGGATGAGGGACGAAATCCGCCGCCAGGGGATCCACCTGTGCACAGGGGAGAAACTGGAGACAAGGTAAGATGATGATGAGCTTATGTGCAGACGAGAAGCAATCCTGAGAGCGCAGGCTGTCAGGGAATTGGCGTGCGCAGAGACGATGAGCGAAGATTAGCAGACGGCTCCAGGCCGAGGCTCCAGGCGGAGCGGGCTATATAGCCCGAGACTGATGAGGCACAGGTGTGCGTGCAGCTGAGGCAGGAGACAGGCGAGCACGAGTCGTAACAAACAGTTATTGTCACTGAGCAGATTAGGTGCGAGAAGAACTACTTCTTCACAGCATCAATGCTAAAGTGAAAGAGTTTTGCCGATCACCGCTCCGTTAGCTGCGCGGAGAAAGTGGGTGTGTGCGTTAGCCTGGGGGCGGTGCTGACAGCACAGGCACTTCCTGGAGTGGGCGGCTCACCCACGTTCATACGTATGAACGTGGGGACCCAGTCATTATCAGGGACAGGGCGGAGCAGCAGCTCAGAGAGCAGGGTTGAGGAGGAATACTCAGAGATGCGTGAATGGAGCAAAATACCACTTTGGGGGTGTTTCTGGTGAGGAATTAACATTATAACATGCTTAAAAGCTCAAAAAAGTCGATTTTGCATGATACAGGCCCTTTAAATAATCCCCACACAAATGAAAAGAGCTGTGGAATCATGAGTGCACGAAATTACCAGATTGGAAGCGGCTGTGACAGCCTGTGAGCAGAACTTGACACCCGGAAATGACACATAAGTTGTCACAGCGCCTCCAAGGCGGGGAGATGAAATAAAGATACAAATGAACGAGGAAATGAATGGGGAAATAAACAAACAGAAAAAGACTAATCTAAAGCAGGGAACTGGCGCGATCGGGGGCTGTGCCAAGGATCATGGCGCCAGGCATTGTGGAATTGTGAACTGGAACTGCATATCTGAGCTGTGTTTACAGTTTTACAAACAAGTGATGTTCAATGATATTGGCTACATATATCAATGAGCTATAGACAAAAGGTTTAGTATTACTTCATTTTATATAATGATATCTTTGAAAGATACATAGTTTTCAGCATGTACCTGAAAGTATCATATATATATATATATATACAGTATATATATATATATATATATATATATATATATATATATATAGTTAGGCCCAAAAACATTTGGACAGTGATGCAAGTTTTGTTATTTTAGCTGTTTACGAAAACATATTCAGGATACAATTATATAATCAATATGGGCTTAAAGTGCAGACTCTCAGCTGTAATTTGAGAGTATTCACATCCAAATTGGAACAAGGGTTTAGGAATTACAGCTCTTTAACACATAGCCGCCTCTTTTTCAAGGGACCAAAAGTAATTGGACAATTGACTCAGAAGGCTGCAAAAAAAAAAATAACAACGCTGCATGGGCTCTTCCCTCGTTAACCTGTCATCAATTAAGCAGTTAAAAGGTCTGGAGTTGATTCCAGGTGTGGCGTTTGCATTTGGAAGCTGTTGCTGTGAACACATAACATGCGGTCAAAGGAGCTCTCAATGGAGGTGAAACAGACCATCATGAGGCTGAAAAAAAAGAAGAAATCCATCAGAGAGATAGCAGAAATGTTAGGAGTGGCCAAATCAACAGTTTGGTACATTCTGAGAAAAAAAAGAGTGCACTGGTGAGCTTGGGAACTCAAAAAGGCCTGGATGTCCACGGAAGACAACAGTAGTGGATGATCACAGAATCCTTTCCATGGTGAAGAACAACTCCTTCACAACATCCACTCAAGTGAAGAACATTCTCCAGGAACTAGGTGTATCAGTATCTAAGTCTACCATAAAGAGAAGACTTCATGAGAGTAAATACAAAGGATTCACCACAAGGTGCAAACCATGAATCAGCTTCAAAAATAGAAAGGCCAGAATTGACTTTGCCAAAAAACACCTGAAGAAGCCAGCCCAGTTCTGGAACAGCATTCTTTGGACAGATGAGACTAAGATCAACCTGTACCAGAATGATGGGAAGAAGAAAGTTTGGAGAAGAATTGGAACAGCTCATGATCCAAAGCACTACATCTTCTGTAAAACATGGTGGAGGCAGTGTGATGGCATGGGCATGCATGGCTTCCAATGGCACTGGGTCACTTGTGTTTATTGATGATGTGACAAAAGACAGAAGCAGCCGGATGAATTCTGAAGTGTATAAGGATATACTTTCTGCTCAGATTCAGCCAAATGCAGCAAAGTTGATTGGACGGCGCTTCACCAATGATCCAAAACATACTGCAAAAGCAACCCAGGA